>LPNX011052470.1:245327-286583 GCA_001517045.1 Pseudotsuga menziesii
TTCAGTCCTGTAGAGTAACCATAGTCCTTGTTCTTCTGTCAGTAACTCTCAATCTTTTCGTAGAAGGAAGATGGCTAGAACTCTATTCCAATTCAAAATTGGGAAAGCACCTCATCAGCTATCTCAGTTCACTCGCAGTAGCAGACCAAAGCGTGACTTGGTACCTTTAATTTGGTTTTTATTGTCTGCTCCAATCCCCAGCTCTCTCAGAAGTCAATCAAAGTCCTTTATGGAGAAATTACACAGCGTTTTCACTGAGCAAGATTGGAAGAGTATGCACCCTCAGGAAGCTATGAGCTATCCATATCTCCTCAAAGGAAACTCTTGCAGAGTCCATGATTGAAGGTCAAGCAAGTCTCATGGACGTGGCCATTGTCCACACGGTCTGGAAGTCGATTCTACTCTCTGGAATCACCAAAGGTGACCCTGGAAACCAGTTGACCTTTCTCAACTCGCAGTAGTAGACCAACGAGTGACTTGGCCCCTTTTCTTTGGTTTTTATTGTCTGCTCCCCTCCCCAGCTCTCTCAGTTGTGTTTCAAAGTCCTTTGTGGAGAAAATACACAGAGTTTTCACTGCGCTAGATTGGAAGAGTCTGCAGCCTCAGGAAGCTAAGAGCTGTCCATGGCTACTCAAAAGAAACGCTTGCAGAGTCCATGAATGAAGATCAAGCAAGTCTCATGGACGTGCCACTGTCCAAGCGGATTTGGAAATCGATGCTGCTCTCTGGAATCAGCAAAGGCGATCCTGGCAGCCTCCTTGGGCAATTGAATGGAAGTTTGAAGACTATCTAAGTTCCCTGGCACAGCCAGCGCTCTGGTCCTTTTGTTTTCTGCGTTCCCTCCCTTTGTATTCTCTGTTCTCTAGCCGTTGACCGGTGCCTAGACTCATTTTGAACTTCAGTCCTTCTTAGCTATTGGTTTTCGTTTCTCTGTACAGCACGCGGTAGCTGGTTTACCGCTTCCACTATAATCTACTATTATGCTTTAGTAAAAAAACAATTCAAATCAAAATATGATGATACCATCATAAGTGGCATCCTATAAAAGAACATCCATAATGTGTGGCAATATCTCATACTATAAATACAAAACATGTTAAGCATTATCTCATCATAAGAAGTCATATATCTAATAACTTACTAAAAAAGATAAGGATAATCAAGAAGCACAAGTTACCATACCCAAGCTTACATTACAATAAGTATGCCCTTATCACCATGACCAAATCTCACAACTTCTCCTAACCATCATTTAATTTATCATAGATTCTATAATCTGCATGTAAACCACATGTTATCAGGCTCATTTAAACTCAAATTGTTTTGCACATTTAATGTAAGTTTACACAATACCACATGCCAACTTAAGAGCATCACCTAATCATAAAGATAACATAAACTATCTTAAACATAGACTATATAATCACGACGAACATTAAACACCATCCATTAAGAACAACATAATATTGTCATCAATCAACATATATAGAACTTAATACTTGATAATGCATAAACAAAGAACCTATGTACCTCATCAAATGCCTTACTAAAAGTTCATCTGGAATTAATTTACTATATAGATCTACTAAGTATGTTAATACATGCTATTTACACAAAAGATGGGCATATCTTCAAAATGTGAGGGAAATTTTATGCATAACGCTATGCTATGACCGGGTAGTATACCTTGGGTTATATCAGTCTCATTGGTTCTTAAGTGACTTACATTTATCATCATTATTGTTTTTTTTATTTAATGACTTGTTTCTTAGATTTTACTATAATTGCAATTATTGTTTTTTTTAACCATTTCCTTAGGTATAAATGTCATATGTATATTAAAATATAATTATAAATCATGATGAATAAAGTTTCTCTAAAATTATATTAATTAAGATAATAAGTATTATAACATTATAAAAGATTCTAATTATATTATTTGTTTCATTAGTTATTTAATATAAATAACTAAGTTATCTCTAAAACTATAATGCAAAAACATGGTGGTAAAAAACTATCATCATAAATATATTTATGAAACTTTGTTCGCATCAACAATGTAATGAGCCATCAATTGAAATTGAATCGAAATATCTATTCCCATCTAAATATATGAAATTGAGAATATTCACTTATTTGAAATGTCTATACCCATTTAAAAGTACTCGCTCCAAATTAAAAATACTCACTTAAAATTACTTACGATCATAAAAATATATATATCCTTCAAATTTTATTGCGTCAAGAGGCGCTCTACAGCCCAGTATGGAAGAGATCTTGTAACGTGATGTAACGTTAGTAACGTTTGTAACATGTCGGCAAAAAATAATAGTGATAGTGAATATTATGGGAAAGATCTTGTAAGGTGATGTAACGTTTGTAACATGTCGGCAAAAAATAATAGTGATAGTGAATATTATGGGAGAGATCTTGTAACGTGATGTAACGTTTGTAACATGTCAGCAAAAAATAATAGTGATAGTGAATATTATGGGAGAGATTTTGTAACACAAAATAAAAAATAATATCACTTTCGTAACGTTATTTTTATTAATAAAAAATAAATTTTCTAATAGGCCAAAATAAATGCCGGCCACAAAAACAATCTAATATGGGGGAGATGTTGTAATCTTCCTAACTAACAAAACAATTAAAAAGTAAAAACTTAATTATCCGTAAAAAAAAATATGTGAGTCAAGAAAAAAACACAAAATTGAATTATTCGCAAAAAAATGTTGGCCTTTCACATGGTTTTAAAACCATGTGCAAGGCATTCTAAACAACCCATTGTTTTATTGTACATGGTTTAGGAGGCTTTGCACATGGTTTTTAAACCATGTGCAAGGCCTCCTAAACAACCCATGGTTTTATTGTACATGGTTTAGGAGGGCCTTGCAAATGGTTTTAAGACCATGTGCAAGGCCTCCTAAACAACCCATGATTGTAGGAGGGCCTTGCATATGGTTTTAAAACCATGTGTGGGGAAATGATGCAATGTTCGTTCCTAACAAAATAAAAAATAATAAAAAATATTATATGTTTGCCATAAATAATATTAAATATTAATAATAATAAAATTATATGTGGACCTTACAGGGCGGCGGGGGAGGGGGAGAGGGGGCGGGCTGAGTTTTTTTCACTTTGAATGGATTTCTAGAAACTAGGTTCGCTTGGGGTCTAGGAGATGACACTAATAACATGGCGGAAGCCCTGGCATTATGGCAAGGGCTGAGGATCGCCAAGACCCATGGAATCTCCGAGTTAACTGTCATCGGAGACTCCATAATTATTATTCAAGCACTAACAGAGAACCTCACTCCGAACCAAATGCTCCTGAGGTGACTTATCCATAAAGTCGCGGCCCAAGTCCTCACCTTCAGTAAAATTGAATTTTATCATGTGCTGTGGAAAAACAATATAGAGGGTGACAAAGAAGCAAACCTGGGCTCCTCTCTTAGCCCCGGGGAGCTAATTATCTATGGCTTAAGATCTCTTTGTTCCCCCCCATAGGATCAGGGTTAAGACCAAGTGGTCTCCCACCTTGTGGGCCCCTGCATTTTGGCCTGATTCATTCCATTTAGTTTCCAGGACAAGTGGAGGGTGGTCGGCACGTGGCTTGGCATCGACTGTTGAAGGGAGGTTAAATGCGTGCTCTGTTGCGATCATTTCGCTTGGTGCGAAAATGATAGGCGTCTCGTCGAAGCTGGAGTATTCGAGTGTTTTCATGGCAGGTTTAATTGCTCGTGCGTTGGGGGACACAATGCTACCAGAGACCTTGTGTGACATTGCTTTAAAACGATGGATCATTGTGGATGGTTGCCATTTCAGAATCGCTTGCAGGATGAATAACCACCTTCTCCAGGAGTTCTGTCGACTGGTTAGTGTTAAGGAGCTGCTGTTCGTCGGGATGGATGCTGGGTATTCTTCCTCCAAGGCGCCCGCTACCCCAATTCCTGTGGAGGTGAAAATTAGAGACTTGAAGCATGACTTCAAGCTATTGCATAACCAGGTCAATGCAATTGACTGCGAAGGTGGCAGGAGGTTGGACAATGTGGGCAAAGATTTGGTTTTTCTGCGTACGAAGCTCAAATGCAAGGTGAAGCGATCAGAAAATGCGTTAATCAGGCTAATTGCGGAGCTGGAAATTAAGGTAGATAACTTAAGCCTCAAGCTCGTCAAGCATGAAGCCTCTGTTCCAGGATTCTCATCCAGCTCGGATGGGTAGATTAATTGAGTACATAGATGGTTTTTTTGTTGTTTTGTTGTTTTCCCTCTATAAGTCTCTACAACTCCTTGGATAGAATAGACCCTATGTTTAGTATCTCTGAATCCCCTTGTATTTACTGAAATGCTTAGTTTGCATACTGTTTAAGACTGGTAATGCTTTGCCGCTTTCATAAGGGCGTATTTAGAAGTTTAAAAGCTACTTTACCGCTCCCACAAGGGCATATGTCGAGACTATGAGTTTCTGCTACCACTTCCATAAGGGTATTTTGTAATTCTGGTTCTATTTGGTGGTCATACCACCCCTCTAATATACTATAACCGTTATTGTAAAAAAAAATTATATGTGAACCTTAAATAAAAAGATGTGTCTTTTGGTTTGAATCAAATCAATGGATACCTAAGAAGAGGTTTACACCTCGAGAGATTTAATCCATCTCAGCACTTGATAAAGCCTAGGATTTGGATCTACGCTGGTAATAAATTCACTCCAAATTACTTATAATAGTAAAAATAATGTATCCTTAAAATTTTATAATATATAAATATTTTTTTTAAATATCTAGACTACAAGTCACTTATGATCGTAAAAAATATATATCTTTAAGATTTTATAATACATTCACTCCAATTACTTATAATAGTAAAAATAATGTAACCTTAAAATTTTATAATATATAAATATTCCTTAAAAAAATCTATATTAATTTAAGTATGTGAAATTGAAACACCACATTATTAATAATGTTATTTAAAATAATCCTCAAATTTATTATTTTTATATTATTTTTGTTAGTAAAAAGGAATGTATCCCAGGGAATATTGTTTTGGAGTGGTTTTTGGCCGTTGTGCTACAATAATTACTATTTTTTATGCTATGTTTTTTGCATAAAAATTAATATGTTTTCCTAACTTTTTTACATCGAACATTTTATTGTGGAATTACTTTTTTAGTTTGCAACACTTTGTACGATACAGTGATCCTTGGCAATTTTGCCATCTCTGACAACGACGTAGCTGCGACCTTGCATCCACATGGAATTACTAGCACATTATACATGTTAGCTACAACCTTGCATGTCCTCCAAGTGATTATCTAGAGCGCCATGAGCGAGCAGAGGTATGGGGTTATAAAGTAGCATGAGCAACAACCATATCGACCATTGCCATGGTCATTCCCCTTCGTTGCAACTCCACAATCCATTCAATTCACGCATGCCACAAATGACCTATGAAGAAAAAACTGGAGCATTTTTCACATGTCCATTGTTTGCTCTTACTGTGTTTCCTGCGAAAATGCTTTGGTCAGACATGTTTGATGGTACTATGTTTCCTGCGAAAATGCTTTTTGGTGCCGACTAGGTCTCCTAGCGCATGAGAAGGATTGTGGTGGAGGCATGTTGGTCATTTATTTCGTGCATCCATTGTCTCTCATTTCAATAATTTCCATGGGACCTTATGCCTGCGTTTGTGCATCTGAAGGTTTTGGTCCCTCTAAAACCCCTGCTCGCATATCTAGCACGCATATCTGTCTAATTCCATCAATGTCTTGGGAGACAATGAAACCACCTCTGCTTCCGGATCTGCACAAACATAATAAATTATAGGATGAAGGATTATGCCCTATATAATACAAGAATCAAGGGATTAAGTCCAAATCTTCTTCAAGATAAAGGATTATGTCATATGAAATACATGAATCGAAGGGATGAAATCCAAATCTACTTTTAATGGCACTGCTATTTGTGATTTCCAACTTGGGCAGTAAGAAATGTTTGATAATAATGTTTTTGGAATAGTTTCTCATTTTGACTTTTGAAATTTTATTAGGGTTCATCATTAAGATCGATTTCATTCATTTTCAAGATTGAAACCAATAAGAAGGGTTTGATGATAATGTGTTTAAGACTACCGTGTTTGAATTTCTCATAGTGATGTTTCGAACTACATCATTATAAAAGTATTCATTGAATTATTTTGTGGAAGGGTCAGGGTTTTGTCATAGTAAAAAAAAAAATCAACATTGAATCTAATTTAGTTATAGTAAATTCCTACCCGCACAACTCAATAGACGAAACCAAAACCTTAGGTAAAATCCATATCATTTGAAAAAAGTGTGAAAATATTTCAGAAATAGTTGTGTTTGAGTTTTTCATATTGACTTTTCGAAGTTTACTTAATTCATCTTCAAGATTGATGAGCCACATGAGGTAATTCATTCATATAAGAAAATTGAACATAGCTATTTGTGAAACATTATCTATGATTCTATTCAGTAATTTTTTTGGGGTTCGAAGCCATATTTCACAGTCTGTTCATAACAGAATTGAATCCTTGTGGTAAACTCCTATCTTCCTACCCATAAAGCATAGCTCAATTGAACAAAAACTTTCAGAAAAATGCATATGCCTTGAAAAACTTGTGATCAACCCCAACATACCGGGTGTTCCAGCTAGACGATGCATTCGCTTGTTGCTTGTTTCATATGAAATGGGAGGTACAAACGATTTTCTATAAGATTGTTGGGAAATATATTGTGAAGGTGACGAGGGGCCATGAAGAAGCCCGGCCAAGTTAGCAGAGCTGCAAGGCGTTCCTGGTTTTGATGATATATCCACCATTTGTTCTAATAAGAGAGTCGATCTGCACCAATTAATGGACACATAATTCATATAATTTCCACACTCTTATTCTCTCTTGAAACGTGATTAGTTTAGCTCTTACAATCATGTCAATACCTATGAATATGAATATGGAAAAGGCATCCCTAAAATTAGTGGTGGAGGGGAAAGAATATTAAATCACTTGAGATTACCAGTGAAAGCACAAAACTGAAACTGGGAAAAACACAAATATATTACATCTTGTTCATTTCCCCATAGGACTGAAATCGAGAAAGAAACACAAATATATAGCATCTTGTCCATTTCCTCAAATTGGATTGATTTTATCCAAACCTAATCCCACACACAAGCGCCCCCCCCCCCCCCCCCCCCCTCCCTCATCCATGAAACAGATCAAAGAAGCCTTGTGTATTAAGCAAAATCTGAGTATGCTGCATGTGGAGAGAAGTAGAAACATGCACACGTTCAAAGCACTAAAAGTGATTAAATATCAGCTGCACAATCCCCCGGTCAAAACTGTCTGAAAAGACGCCAATACACTTTACTTTATACCATCCAAATTATGCAGAATGTTTGAGAATCTTGTCTTTTTCAGGATTACACATAAATTTTCCAAATCCATGTTAACATCTAATTTGTTCATCGCAAGTATTACAATTTGTTCAGCAAAAATTTTGTTAATTCCCAATAAATGTTTGTTGGGGGCGAAGTTATGTGGGATCCAGTAACAGTCGACTCTATTGTACTCCTGGCTTTTGTGATCACTATTTTTTTCTTTCTCTCAACCTTGTTTCTTGATTTCTTCACTTTGCTTATGTGTCAAAATGTTCAAAAGCATGTTACAAGAATACATAGAGAAGAATTCCTTGCCATTGCCTGTATACGACACTTCAAATGATGGCAATGACCATCTTCCCCAATTCAAGTGCACCATGACAGTAAACGGTGTACAATATAATTCAGCGCCAGGGTTTAAACACAAGAAGGAAGCAGAGAACACTGCAGCTCAAAGAACGATTGAGTATTTTCTTAAGTAGGGATTAGATACCCACTTTGGAGTAAGTTTGTTTTCTATCCAAATACTCAAAATATCTTCTTGGTCCATGAAAAATGTTGTATCCGATCTGTATGGTTTTCTTATATTTTTCTCTGAAAATTATGCAACAAAAGTTTGAGACTTATTCACCTTGTTTATGTATGGTATGGTATATACACAAATATGGCTTACATCCAAAACCCATAATAACCCAAACAATGTTTTCATTCTATCATGGGAAATTATTTCCATTTTGTTCATTTTGTTTCTAATTCTAATGAGTTTGAAAACCAACCAGGAGACAAGACAACATAAACATGTCCTTGATGACTTTGCTACAAAGAAGAACATCCAGCTTCCTACTTATCAATTTACTAAGGGAGGATAACCACATTGTCTTACCTTCATGGCATCGGTAAAGATTAACGGGGCTTTTTACCATGGAGCTCCTGGGAAAAATAAGAAGGATGTTGCAGGAAATGTTGCTTATGAAGCTATTTGGTCAATTCGCACCCAAGATTGTGAGTTGTTGTCGATAGAAAATATACTATTTGCATTCTCCTTAGTTATCTCTATGTTATTTGTAATATTGGTAATTCTTCTCTTAACCATGTTATATAGATTTATTGATGCCACTGATCCGTTAGTCTCTTTTCAACCAATTCGTTTACCAAGTTTGAACTTCACAATGGAAATAAATGAATCAATGACTTTAAGCAACTTACTAAGAATGCAATATTGAAAATGATAAGCCAAATCTAAATGTTGCAAATGTTGGTTCAACTCCCATATAACAGCCTAAAAAGGACCATGTTCTAGTGGAACAACAACGATTAGAAGAGGAGACGAGAGACATCTCTCAAGATAAGGATTATGGATCGACAAAACTTGAAGGGAAGCAAGAAACCAATCAAGATGATGTTTTAATAGAATCTATTGGCACGAGGAGCAAAAGAGAGGACGAGAATGTTGAACAAATGTCCAGGAGAAAGAAAAAGTTTAAAAGGAAAAATAAGGACAAAAAGAAGAAGATCGATGACACAAATTGATACAGTTGAGAGTGTGTATTGTTACAACTACAATGCATGCTATGTGACAATGCAAAATTAATTGATATTTCCAAATCTTTGATTTTATATTAATTATTACTATGTTTCCTTTATATTGGATTTCATAATTTATGTCATTTGACCTGCTCACACTTCTACATCATTTAAATGGCCTTCCATTTTAATACAAACAAAATTCATTTTCCTGTGGTGTATGTCAATTGGACCATGCAGGTACAAATTTAGTGAAGCTAGAGGAGGTGTGATTGTTGTTCGCCCCAGGTTTTGTTACAAATAGACTTCTTTCTGGAAGTGTCCAATATAATTGTTGTTGATATGTACAGTAGAAGCCAACCACAAGATTGGTTTGTCTGATTTACTCAAATGCGCTTACCCATTGTTGTGAATTATTTATTTTAATTGATTTCATTCCAGGAGAAAAAAAATTCCTAGGAAATCATGGTCATTATTTAGAATATACAAGAGGCAAAGGGATCCATTCTTGCAAGTGCTCATTCCTAAGGATCTCCTCTCATAAAAGAAATTTCGCGTAGAGAGAAAAAACTTATGTTAAACCAGCATGCATAAATCTGCTCTACAAACTCTCACGGGTGGAGAGACAGAACCAAAGTGTGGCAAAAAGGAACAAAGGAAAATTCAATTTTACATGTGGTTAGAGAGGCATGCAACATGACATTTAATATATTTGATTACATGACATATTGTTATATGACATTATACTTGTGGCATTTTGTCAAACTACATGTCGTATCGGATTGCTATGGTTATTTGGACACAAATCGATTTGCAAAATAACTCTTTAAAGTATAAAATAGAAATAGCCTTCAATCTAGGTTATCACAAACTTGATAACAACATCACAACTCCCCTACCCACTCAGAGATGGTTGTTACCAATAACTACATCATTATTTACAATAAATGAATTCTAGATTGGAGGCAACGACTTGCTGCCTCGCAGATCTCCATTTATTCAATTCGAATTCTGTAAAAACCTTTCACACTTCTTTAAAGGCACTTGTGATAGCCGATATTTAAAAAAAAAAACTTGTAATAGATTTGGAACATTCTTCTTTAGAAACCCCAATACCAATGATTCTTGGGCCTTTTCGAGATTCCTATGCATTACCAATATCATTTGTTGTAGAGCATGTATCATTATACAGTAATTCTGCCCATGAACCTGGGGGATCATACAATTGTTTATCGAAATAATAGTACTTTTGAAATAACAGTACTATCTCTTTCATAAATTTTAATAGCTTGAACACAAATGCACATGTTATAATAGAAACAACCATATCTAAAGATGAGATATTAGTTAACTTTTTCAAACTTAAATAAAATACACCATCTAAATCTAGGTTTACAACCCTAAAGGCAGGGAATATGCAGCGTTGCTGCTAAGCCTTGTTTTGAATAATGCATCCAGAAGTAAGTTGGAATCCCTAACATCGAAACATCATTAACATTGGATTATTATTATTTTTAACCAAAACGATTAGTTTTTTTCATTAATAAAGAATAGATTGAGCCTTCACCCAATTACAATTTGTTTCGAAAAAAACCAGTTCCTTACATCCAAAGCATATTTTGTCAAGGAATGGGATGCATTAAACAAGGTCCTTCATTCACACTTAGCATTCGTGGAGGAAGAAGGCAACCCTAATTTGCTTTGAAATCTGCCAGCTTATTCAAACCACGAAGAATGTGATAAGAGCTCACTAAATCACAATCTATCAAAATGAAATGCAGCCTTTGCATGGTCACATTCAGACTGAGGTTATTGAACATTGAATTAGAATTTAATTATGTCTCGTTGCCTTTGCAAGTTGACCAGCTTTTAGAAGTGCAAATAATTATGTCTGGTTATTTGCAAGTTGTCCTACTCCCCAGCTGAAACTTGTTCCTAACTTTCCACCTGGATAGAAAATCAAGCCCCTTGGCGCGACTTTCCCTGGCTTTCCTTTTGACGCTCCATCAAAGAATATTTTTTATTTGCCACCATTATGAGAATTCCTTTTCTAAAAGTCTGACTTGCCAAAATGGTTTAATAAAAGGCATGCTTAATCTCGTCTGAATTTTATCCATTTGCTTCGAACCAAGCCATCTGTGTTCAGCTTCTAATTTAGTTCCATCAATTTGATAGTTTCCTATTGCTTCCAAAAGAAATGCCTTAGCTTTTGATCCTACAATTTGTGGTTTCAGGGTTTTGCTATTAAAGATCAAGTCATTTCTAGCCAACCAAATTTCCCACCAAATAAATTTTGGAATAGCTTGCCAAATTTTTCTCCATGCATGACTGGAAGGAAGAGCACCAGGATATCTTGATTGCCAATTTTCAAAAAGAGTGGCAGATTCAGCATTTAAAGGATCACAAGAATAAGGAAGCTCACGCATAACATGTGCCCAGACTTTTTGAGCAAAAGCGCATCCAACAAAAATATGAGTTTAAGTCTCAACAACTTGATGATAGAAACAACATCTGTATGGTCCTAAGAAACCTCTTTTTAACAAGTTTTCTCTAGTTAATAGTTTTTGATGCATAAGAGTCCAGGTGAAGAAATTAATTTTTGGAATGCTGGGAAGATTCTACACCGTCTTCCAAAATGTTACGTTGTGGGAACTAGAGGAGGCCGTTGAACAGATCTGCGATGAAGACTATAACTATTTGAAACCGTTAGCAACAGAGTAAAAACCATAAATTTCCCAGCCCCAC
This sequence comes from Pseudotsuga menziesii, assembly GCA_001517045.1. NCBI lineage: Eukaryota > Viridiplantae > Streptophyta > Pinopsida > Pinales > Pinaceae > Pseudotsuga > Pseudotsuga menziesii. The sequence continues at coordinate 257,000 of LPNX011052470.1, forward strand.
GTGTCTTTGCAAGAACGGTGAATTGGAGCCATGCTAGACAGCTTGTCCAACAATGAATTTTGATGAGTAGAAAAATTGGGCAGATCATGTTGTCATGTTGGGAAGGGACCACGTGTTCCAATTTCCTTTTGCATCCCATAAACTTATATTAGGCAATATGAAGATTCCTTTATTAATTAGCCAACTCTTAATCTCACTAATAGAAATATCCGAATTTAAAGGACCATGTCCATTAATTTTGTCATCCCACAGAAAGGTCTGCCTGCCATTGCCTGGAATTCGATAAAGATGATGAACAAAAAATTCGAGACCTTTCCTACATAAATTCCAGGTAATAGAGCCTTTAGGGGTATTTGTCATTTGAAGATTTCTTATAGTTCCTCCATGAAGGTATTTTTTCCAGAAACTATCACTCACCGAATGTTTTTTTATTATAAAACAGTTGCCATAGCAATTTGCCCCCCATTGCTATATTAGGCAATCCAGGGTCTTTGATTTGCAATCCTCCTTCAAGAACAAGTTTTTTTACAATTTCCCATTTAACTAGATGCATGCGATTCTGATTTCTTTTTCCACCTCTCCAGAGGAAGTCTCTGATCAGTTTGGATAATTGTTCCATAATCGCTTTTGGTGCCAGGAGAAGAGAAGATTAGTAAATAGGAAGAGATGAGAGAACTGACTTGATCAATATAACCTTTCCTGCTTCGTAAGCCAGTGACCACCCCACGAAACAATCTTGCTCATGATTTCCAGCTAGAGAGAAGGGTTATTTTGTCCCAAAGTTAATGGAAGACCCAAATATTTGACCTTGTCCCAAGAAGCGTATCCTTCAAAACCCAAAATCTCAGAAATTTTTTCAACTTTTAATTGATCTACATTCCATCCGATTACTACACTCTTTTAGTTGTTGCTGAGTGCCCCTAAAATAATACATAATTGATGCATAATTTATGAAAAAAACTCTTGCCAATTTTAATAAAGCCCCTCCCAAGAGCAAAGTATCATTTGCAAAGAGGGCATGGTTAATAGCTTTAACTCCTACTACTGAAGTTATGCCCGGAATGATCCCATCATTTTTCTTGCTGTTAGTTTTCTGCTTAAAGAATCGTCCATAAGAATGTACAAAAATGGTGATAGAGGACAGCCCTGACGAAGACCCTTGGTAGCTTGAAAGAAATTTGTTGCTCTGTCGTTTACTAATGGCGCTATCCAAGGATTGTTAATGCAAGCTTTTATCAAATTTATAAAGGCAGAGCTAAATCCAAAAGAATGGAGAACCGAGTAAAGATAGGAAAGCTTTACCCTGTCAAATGCATTTTCCATATCGAGTTTGATAAGCATGCCCCTCTCCTTCCGATGAAAGTTGGAATGCATAGCTTCTTGGACTTGAATTGCATTGTCCGGAATATTTCTCCCTTTTACAAACCCGCCTTGTTGCTCCAGTTCTGTTATTTGTCCACGTGAACCTTCCTCTTTTTGGCTTAAAATCAATCAGCTCCCACGTTAATATGATATTATCCACCAATTTCAGCATGGGATCCATCCCATAAACACCTCCTGATTTCTCTTTAGCATTCATTATAATATTTAAGTCACTAGCCACGATTATGTTTGAAAAAGAGTTAGCAGCAAGAAATGCTGCCAACGAGCTCCAACAGTCTTTTTTTTTTTCCTGGGAGTTGACATGCACGTAAAGGTTAAAAAGGCCTAGCAATTTCTGACTTGGAGTGTGTCGAATTTCTGAAAAGATCTAATGTTGCGATGTGTGAGATCGTTCCAGAGAAAAAACATTTCTGTCCATAAGGTAGCAATTCCACCAGTGGTGCCTCTGGCACTTACAGTCTTCCCTACATTTGTTTTCCATTTCTTACTACTTATGGATAGAAGACTATCCTCATTGATTTTTGTCTCTTGGAGCAGAAGAACGTCTGGAGAAGCCATTCTTATAAGATCATTAACAACTTCAACTTTCGAAGAATTTCCAAGCCCTCTACAATTCCAAGAGACGATATTCATTATTTGACGAAAGGGGGAGGGCCTCCTTTTGAAGGTCTGGCTCGAGTATTCCTGTTGATTGACATCTTTATAGTGGCTTGGCTTCCTTACATTTTAAGACGCTCGGCTTCTTCCTCCTGAACTGTCTTATGAGATTTTTTCCCTTTTTTGGGGGACCTCTCAAGGGGATCTTCATCGGATGAGCTAGAATTGTCCATAGGTTTCTTTTTTTTTTTGCCATTTTTGTATATGTGGGAGAATGTCCTTCCACAGGAGCGATGAGATGTGGTTCAACAGGACCTTTGATTTCTTCACTTATCTGATTTTGAGGTGGAGGGACTTCTCCCTCTTCAAGCACTGAGAGCACTTGTTCTCTTGGGATGCTCAATACTTCAAAATTGTTTTGAGATGATATTTCCTTCATTGCTGCTCCATTTTCTTTCTATTGCTGCCTAGAGGGATTGCTACCTATCCCTTAGCTTTGTTTCCTTGCTTTGCTGAACTAGTTTTCTGAACTTGAGTCCATTGATCTCCCTTTAATTTGACAACTTCTTCCTTACTTTTTTCTTACAAGATTTGGCAAAATGCCCATAACCATGACAAAATATACACTTAAAGGGCAGTTGCTCATAATCTATCTCTTGCACGTGAGACCAATCTACCACTGTCAAGTTAATAGCTTATGGAATCCCTACCTCCAAGTCCACTTCAACACATATTCTGACACAAGTATATTGATCTCTTCTATCAGCCCTGTCAATATATTTCCCCAAAGTGTTTCCTTTAGCTTCTAGAGATCCCGAATTCCAATAATGGAGAGGAAGATGTGGCAACCTAACCCAAACAGGAACAACAGAAGGGACATCTTGATTCAGATCAAAGTCCGGATTGCACTTGTTCAGGTAGAGCCCTTAAGGACCCATGAAATATGGCTTGTTTCTAAAGATTAAATCTCTATCAGTTGAGTTTTCAAAAAGAAAGAGATAATATCCCTTGCCTATCAAATTGCTACATATGCCTTATGACATGAGAGGTTTCCAATACCTTTGAACCCACCATTCGATTGCCTTGAGGGATGGCCAAATCCTAGTGACCTTACCAATGAGGCTCTGGTCAGCAATATTTAGGGCTATTCGGCATGGTTGATCCACTGGAAGATCTACCGTAGGAATATTTTCAAGCTTCTTAATGAAAGACTGCTGGTTTTGGTTGAGTTTCCGCTTGCTGCTAGTCTCCTGAAGGCATGAGATCAAGGGAAGGGGAGGAGCCCCCTCCATCCGCCATGACCTCAAAACAGAGATGATCTTAGAATATCTCACGTGCACCAACAAGAAAAGAGAAGACTCTTCAAGAAGCAAAAGCAACCCTGCAATCGATTAAAAGATCTTCTAGAGCAAGACCTCTTTAATAGAGCACATGAGTAAAGGTTCTTCTTGTTGATTCTACTCCCCTCGAATTGGAAGGCAGTCAACGCAAATAGTCCTAGAAGGAGAGCACAAACACACCTTCCACCAGCAGTGAGAGAAATTTCCTCCAAAGACCGAATCACTAGGGACAAGCGATCTTGGATCGAAAACCAAGAGACAAGATCTCTACAACCCCAAACCCCTAAACAACCAACGACAAGAGCACGATCGAATAAAGATCAAGATTCTAAGACTCTGGAGAGGTGTCTCCACCGAAGCTAGACTCTAGAACTATAGCAACAGGACGCTGAAGAAGCCAAAAATCTCCTTGGAGTGAAAATTCAAAAATCTCCAACCGACATCTTTTTCAAGTTCTCCAATTATCTAACATTGAATTATTTTATATATCATAACATTATGTATATTTATTTTTATGAAGAAATGCAATTATTTATGTGCTTAAAATAGTTTTTTTCTTTAATAAATGTATAAATTATTAATTAAATAAAATGTAAGTAAATAAATCACTTACAAAGTAATAACAACCATACACCTAGAACAAATTATCTTACAATTAGAAATTACATACAAATTTGTGGTATATAATAACAATGTGGTAATTCGAATCAAGAATATATATATATATATTGCATTATAGTCTAATTTTTAGTAATGTGGATGGAAGACGACAAATAAAGCAATATCCCTTTGAAAAGTTAATATGCATGGTAACAACGAATTCAAAAGGAAAATGTGTTGTGTAAGCAAATGTAACGTCAACAATTTGACACTCAGAAGGCATCTTAATCATAGATACACTATGCCCAGGATGGCTGCACTGTCCGAGGGTTTAGTCGCACTGTGTAAGGGTTCTGTACGTCGCCATGGTCGGGTTTCTTGGACCCTCTTCGGCCTTCCCTGAGTTTTTGCAGCATTCCAGCTACTCAAGCTCCCCTAGGGATCCTGGGTCATCTTTGTTTCCTTTCTACCGGTCATGATGTGTTTTTTTCTAGTAGGGTTTCACGGTGTCCTTCTTGGATCCTTGCTATGTATTTTCGCTCTGTCTTTCCAGTCTCTGTGTGGTTTTGGGTATTCTCCCTTCGTAGTATACTGGGTTATCTGTAAACATCCCTTTATGACCTTTTTGCTTTCCTGGATTTCTTAGTTGTCTTTTTTGTGGCTACTGGTCTTTGTTTCTGCGCTAGTTTTTCGGTGCTGCGGGCGACGTCTTGGAGTCCCTCCCCTGTCAAGGGGGGCTAGTACCAACCAAGAGAAAAAGTGGGAATTATCTATTTATTTGTAGTAGCCTAGTTATTGAGTTTCTGTGCTGATCCCGGGCTATCAGCCTGCATGGATTTTACGTCTTTCGTTATGGCTTTCTGGTCTGCTCCCGTCATCCTTCAAGGTTGACTTCTGGGGTTTGTTTTGTCTCACCGTGGTTTTAGGGTCCCGTCCTTTTCATGGCTGGTCGCAGTGGTTTTCAGGCTGTGCCCTTGTCCTTTTCTTCTTACCACGATTTTTGATTATTTCTCCTTTGTGGGTTTTCTTCTTGGAGACTTTGGTGGATATCTCATGGCATAAGGTTGACTCTTTTTTCTTCTGTCCTATCTCCCGGGTCGGGGTTTACTTTCTTCCCTTCGCTTGTTTGGGGGAGCTTTTTGGGATCCCTGTTCATGGGCTTTGTTTTTCTCTGACACCCTTATATGTCAGTAGGGTTTCTCACTGTATTTGGCATGTGGGTTTTTGGTCTTTGCTCCGGTTTGTGTGTGAGCCCTATTGTTTTCCTGTCTTTAGTGGTTTTGACAGAGTTTGATTCAGGTTGTGCGGGTTCCGACAGTGAGGGATTCTGGTGTTACCCTTTCAGTGGGTTGTGGTTGACTTCCTGTGTTTTCTCTCCATGGATGACAAGAAAGCCTAGACTCGTCACCGACGTAAGCAAAATGCTAAAAGCATGAAGACCCTGGATAGGAAATTCCGCTTCGTGCTTGGCCATGACGTCTACATGGAGCGTGTTCATTCTCTATGCTCTCGGGCTTTGCTCAGTAGGTTGGAATACGTTCATATGAATAAGAAATCTTGGGTGGACTGGGCTCAGGAGCATTGGAATCCTCTTCTTTGCACATATATCCCGACTATTAGCTTGCTCGCTAATGGTTGGATTATATTCGTCTTCGTTGAAGCCGACCATGCCTCGATTATTTTGAACTCCACATGGAGGGTGGGACTTGGGTCTCTGGTCCTGGGTAGGTGGCATGCTCACTTCGACCCTATGAAGGAAAGAGTGACTAAGCGCCATCTGTGGGTTCTCTTACCTTCTCTTCCATTCCCCCTCTGGCACAAGAGTATATTGGAAGGCATCGCAAACACTGTGGGTCGATTTGTTGCGGTAGATGAGGATTTTCACCTCTTGTTTGACAAGAGGTTAGCAAGGGTGCTTGTGGAGATGGATGTTTCTCACGGTTGCCGACGGAGGTTGAGATCCTCTGCAAAGAGAGGTTGCTGGTTTAGAAATTGGATTATCTCTATGTCCCTTTCCGTTGCAACAGGTGTCATGAAACAGGTCACCTACGAAGGACTTGTCCAAGGCTTGTGAATGTTATGTCGTGAATCCTTTGTCGGTGGAGGTTGAGATCCTTTGCAAAGAGAGGCTTCTGGTTTAGAAATTGGATTATCTCTATGTCCCTTTTCGCTGCAACAAGTGTCATGAAATGGGTCACCTACGAAGGACTTGTCCAAGGCTCGTGAATGCTATGTCTGACTCTAGCAAAGGTGGCTCTCCTATCTCGTGCGACCCCTCCTCAAAACACTTACCAACACATCCAAAAACTGGCATTTACTCACAGTCTCTCTCCCTCTTTGAATAATTTTATGGTTCTGTGCTTGAGGCCATAAATGATTTGGATTATGGGTGGACTTTGGTATCCTCACCTGTCGGTGATGCTTTGATGGACTCTCCTTTGGTCTCTGTTGCTCCTTTCTCCCCTACCCCTCTCGACTGCTCTCTTATTCCCTTACCAGCTTCATCAAGCCCTTCTCCCTTACTACCCCCCTCTTCCCCTAATTCCTTACCCTCTCCCCCTGTCCCTCCCCTTACATCTCTTGAGGACTTCTCACCCCTTCCATATCTGAACACTCCCCCTTCACATAACACCGCGCTACCTAGCCCCGTTTCATCTCCTTCCTTTTCGGACCCCACTCTACAGAAATATTTATCGATCTTTACTGCCAAAACGCCCACTTCTCCTTCGACCATTCATTTGAATTCTATCCGCTTTGAGAATGTGACTGTTAGAAAGAAGAAAAAGGATCCTCATGAACCAGCTATTAGTCTATCTTTGGACTCACCTCCTTACACACCACTCTCTGTCCGTATCAAAAATGCTGCCAGGGGGAACCCTCCTCGGGGACTTAGAGCTATGTCTCCCCCCCCCCTCGAGTTCCTTGATGAATATTTTGTCCCTGAATGTTAGAGGTCTAGGAGGCAAGACCAAACTCTGTAGCCTTCGTACACTTTTTCACTCTATTGTTCCTGATATGGTTCTCCTCCAGGAGACCATGTGTAGCTCCTTCCCCACTCTCCGGGATTTCTCCAAGATACTGCCCAACTGGGAATTCTATGCAACTGATGCTTTTGGCCTCTCCAGAGGCTTACTTACTGCTTGGAACCCTCTTATGGTTAGATGTCGTGCTTTTGAGATTGTAGTAGGCATCCTTGTCAAGGCATCCTTTCATGGAGTGGCTCCCTCACTTTTCATCCTCAATTGTTATGGTCCTTATCAGCATAAAGAGTTTTTCTGGGATAGGATCCATTCTGGGGGTTTACTCTCTATCCCTAACCTGATTCTGGGTGGTGATATCAACTTGACTCTATCTGCCTCTGAAACCTGGGGCTCAAAGGCTATCCTTGACCCTTTGGCTCCTCATTTCAGACTCCTGTTCGACTTTGTGAATCTTGTTGATGTTGCCCCTCATGATTCTGGTCCCACTTGGAGAAATGGGAGAGTAGGGGAAGCTGGGATCAACAAAAGACTTGATCGCTTCTTAATCTCCTCTTCGCTGCTCCCTGCACTCAATTTTCACCGTGCTTGGGTCATTCCTTCGGACATCTCTGATCATTTCCCGATCTGCTTTGAATGGAATAAACTGGTTGGATCCTTTACCTTTCCTTTTAAGTTCAACAGATCTTGGCTTTATGATTCTGACTTCAACCATTGGGTTTCTCAGTTATGGCCTAATCTTTCTCCTTCATCCCCTGAAAATGAGCTTGATCACCTCTCCCACAAGCTACGTTTATTAAAAAAAGAGGTTAAGGTTTGGACCAAAGTAAAATCTGCTTCTCTTGAGTTTGATTCTCTTAAGATTGATAAGGACATTAGTGACCTCCTCTCGCATTCCTCATCGGGCATCCTCTCCCAGGACGAGCGGAACAACTTGAACCTTCTCCGATCTAAGAAAAAAAGGTTGTTGGATCATTACCTTCTCACCTGGCAGCTAAAAAGCAGGGCCAAGTGGGCTTTACTGGGTGATTCCAATACTAAGTTTTACTATTCTCTTGCCTCCGGTAGAAGAAACCAAAATGCTATCTGGTCTCTAGAGGATATTGCTGGGAATTGTATTGATGAAGAGGGTGCGCTGAAGATGCTGGGCCTTAGCCATTTCTCTTAGGTTTTCAGTGATGATAAACAAACTTGCCTACTTTCTCAACTCAAAGTTGTCATGCTTTTCCCCTCTATGATCCCTCCTGAGGAGGCTCATTGTCTTGTTGATACTGTCACTTTATCTGAGATCGAGTGAGCTCTAAAATATTTCAAAAAGGACAGGAGTCCTGGCCCTGATGGATGGCCTGTGGAGTTTTTCTTACACTTTTTTGAGTTACTGGGGAAAGATTTACTCTCTGCGGTGGATTTTGCTAGAACTTTTGGTCACATTACTCCTTCCATAAACTCCACCTTTCTGGCATTAATACCCTAAAAGGATAAGCCTGTCACCTTCATGGATTTTCGACCTATTTCTTTGTGTAATCTGGTGTACAAGCTGATCTCCAAGGTCATTGCTGTTAGATTGAAGCCTTTCCTGGACACCAACATATCCAGAGAACAATTTGGGTTCCTTAAAAATAGGCAGATTATTGAGCCTATAGGCATCACCCAAGAGACCCTTCACTCTGTTAAGATTAAGAATACTTGTGCTCTCATCCTCAAATTGGATCTGGTCAAGGCATTTGACAAGGTTAACTAGTCATACATTAGGCTTATATTAATTCAAATAAGGGTCCCTCTCCTAGGAGTTAATTGGATTATAGGCTGCCTCACCTCAACAAATTTTGTTGTTTGATTAATAGTACACCATCTATTTTTTTCAAAGCTTCCAGAGGTATCAGACAAGGTTGTCCCCTTTCCCCATTGCTTTTCATTCTTGTGATTGAAGGGCTCAGTCTTTTGATCAATGATGCTAGGGTGAATGGTCTTATCAGTGGCATCAAAATCTCCTCTTCTCTAGCACTTACCCACCTTCTCTTTGTGGATGATGTCATTCTCCTTGGAACTGGAACGCTGAGGGAATGGATGGCCTTTGATGTTATTCTCAGCACTTTTTGTAAAGCCTCCGGGATGTGTATAAGTATGGAAAAGTCAGTCTTCCTTTTCAACAATGTTGATAATGATATCCTTCTTAACATCTCCCGGTTCATGCCTTATAAGATGGATCCTCTCTCCACAACCTTCAAGTACCTTGGATATTTTCTCAAGCCCTTGGGCTATAATACTAATGATTGGCATTGGTTAATTCAGAAGTATGAAAAGAGGATATCCCATTGGGCTTATAAATTCCTCTCTCTTGGAGGTCGTCTGGTACTGGTCCAAGTGGTACTTTCCAATCTCCCAGTCTACTGGTTTGGGTTGGCCCCTATACCTAAATCGGTCTTGAACAAGCTTAGAAGCCTTACCTTTGCTTTTTTATGGGGCTCAACTACTGATAAGTGCAGATATAATCTTGTGAGTTCAGAGCACCTCACTTGGCCAAAAGCATTTGGTGGTTGGGGCATAAAAAAATTTATTTTGGTTCAACATTGCACTTAGAGCAAAGAATTTATGGATGGTCCTACATAATAACGGTCTTTGGCATCATGTTCTTATTAGCAAGTGTTTGAAGAACCTTTCTATTATGACTTGGCTCAAGGTGAAAAATTTCTTCATTCGGTAAGTTTCTGTGTTCTAGAAAGGATTAATTCACACTCTTCCTTGGATAGGGAAGTATCTTGCCTGACATGTGGGAAATGGCATGGACATACTATTGGGCATCGACCCAATCATTGGTACTCAGCACTGTCCTATGCTACCTTCTGACTTCAGAGATTATCTTGAGGACTTGGGCATATCTACACTTTCTCAGGCTCACAATATTTTGCCTGGACAACACCCCTATTAGTACACAGCTGAAGATTTAAACATTGCTGGTGATTGGAAAGTTCTCTGGGAGGAGTTTACGAGCAATTTGGAAGGAGCTCGTATCAGACTCACTCCACACTCTGACTGATTGGTTTGGGACTATAACCATGTCGACGGTTATGTTACTGCAAATCTGATCTATGACAATATCGTATTTTCCTCCTCTCCTCCGATTGGAAGCCACCTACTCGCTCTGGTATGGTTAGGTATTATGCCATTGAAAATCAACTATTTTATTTGGCTGACTTTGGATAATAAGATCCTTACCTGAGATAACCTACAGAAACGTGGTTGGATCGGTCCTGGATGCTGTGCTCTCTGTGGCCTGGGCGAAGACAATGTGCAACACCTTTTTATCTCTTGCTCTATATGGAAAAATGTCATTGTATATATGAGTGATGTATATCACTTTCTTCCTCCTCAGTACTTTGACAACCTCAGCTCCTACTTGAGTACTTGGACTGCTAATTTCTCCAAGCACTCTGTCATCTGTTACCTTCCATTTTATGTTATCTGGGTTGTTTCGAAAGAGCGGAATTGGGCTATCTTTGATGGGAAAAAACCTTCCCTCATGTGTATTTTTCAGCATATCATGTATCTCTCTCAATTGTATAAGCCTGTTGTTTCAAAGATGAAAAAACCGAGAGCTGTTGGTGTTGGGCCTGTTCTCGTCTTCCCATATGGTTTTTTTGACGGCGCTGCTGCTAGTGGTTATGGTGGTGCTGGATTCTGTCTTTTCCTGAATGAGTCCCATTCATTGGAGTTTGCTTTGGGGGCTGGCACATGCACAAACACTATAGCAGAATTGATTGCCCTTTGGGCTCTCTTGTATGTTACTCTGTCTATGGGCATACCAAAATTGAATATCTTTGGTGACTCTGCTGTCATCATTAGTTGGGCGAAGGGTACATCTACCCTGAAACCTCCTGCCCTCAGTCATTGGTGTTTGGATACAAGAAGAATCATCTCTTGCTTCCACCACCTTTCCTTTAGCCATATTTTCCGTGAACACAATCAGATCGCAGACCGTCTATCAAAATCTGCCCTTTCTTTGGCTCCACGTTGTGGTATTTTCTCTGAATTTATTGATGGCCATTTGGCCTCTCATGATACATTTCAGCTCTTTTGAGCTTGGTGCAGGAGCTTTGCCTCCTTTTTCATGATGCACCTCGTTGATGTTTTGGAGTGGGCTCCTCTTGATAGCAGTTCTGCAGTTGTTGTACTCATGGAATATTTTGGACTATTGAGATGGACATCTCTCCTTTCTGATTATGGATATTTGCTTGGTTTGTGCTCTTCTTGACCACCCCCTCGGCCATCCCTTATGAATAGGGACTCATTCTTAGAATAGACAGACTGTGAACTCCGTGCTGATTTTATTTGTTTGTATCCCTTTAAGGGAATGCATGATTCAGATTAATGAATATCAAGGACAGGCTTTTTTCTTCCTGCTAAAAGAAAAAAAAATCAAGTTTCAAGGTTCGTAAAATTAAAAATATAGTAGATTTGCAAATAATTTTTTTTACTTCATGGTGAGATAAAATAAATTTTCATGTTTCAAGGTTCGTAAAATTAAAAATATAGTAGATTTGTAAATATTATATTATCTCATATACATTTAAGAGCAAAATTATAATGTGCAAAACTATAGGATAATCCCAATCCTTTTTTTTTTAGGGATGGGAGTTGGTGGAAGTCTTTGTGAAAGCGAGTAACTTTACAACACTTATAGTAATATTCATTAGGTTAAATATAATGCTTTTCAGCTAGATATAACCTCTTACTAAGGTATATATGGCATTGTCATCATTGATTTTTTTGAAGAATCTACCTTCAAAATAAAGATCAAAGTAATTCATCCACAATATGCTATTCTAAACTTCTGACCTCTTATTGGTATTTGATCCTTCATGATGTTCCTTGTAAGTATCAAACCCATGATTGGACGAAGAGAGATCGACGTTGGCTCCAAGAAAACTTTTAATTTTTTTTTGTAGGTTCTGTGCTCAACCTTGGCTCGCCCAGCTTGGGATCTTCTGTGAACTCTTTCATTTAAATGGAAGCGCGATGCTGTTTTTGAAGATTCTAGTTCTATTCAGACTGACTTTGCAGATTGGATTGGCTTTGCTGATTTGTTTGCTACAGATTGTGACCCTGAACACTATCTGTTGCGTGAAGAAGATCAAGAAGTATTGTTTGTTATTGGCTTGATCCCTTGGAAGGCGTTCTGTTGATTTGCTTGTTCAGGCAATGAACATCTTAGGCTCATTCTGTGAATGAAGGAGGTTTCATCTGCTTGAAGGAGCCCAAGAAGATATTTACAGAAGTGTATTGACTTTTGAAGGGTTGCATTTTTTAGAGTTGCCCTGGTTTGCTGTGTGGTTTATGCAATGTTTCTTGTCTCTTTAGTGCTTGAGTGTCTGGGTGGTAGTTCTCCTTGAGTCTGTTTTGTGGTCATGGTGGATGGAGGGGGATCTCCCCTTCCCATGATCTCAATGCCTCCAAGAGATTGGTTTCTTCAGGAAGTAAGAGGAAATTCATCTAGAACCAATAGTCTTTTGTCAAGAAACTTGATAGTATTCCCACAGTGGATCTTCCTACGGATCAACCTTGTTGAACAACTCTGGACATTGTAGAAGGGGTATCATTGGTCAGTTCACTAGACTCTGGCCATCCCCCAAGGCAATCGAAGGGTGGGTTCAAAGGAATTGGAAACTTCTTATCTCATAAGGCATACGTAGCAATTTGATAGGTAAGGGATACTATGTTTTTCTCTTTGAAAACTCAGCAGATAGAGATTTAATCTTTGGAAACGACCCCTATTTCATGGATCTTCAAGAGCTCTACCTAAACAAGTGGACTCCGGACTTTGATCTTAATCAAGATGTCCCTTCTGTTCTTCCTGTTTGGGTTAGGTTGTCGTGTCTTCCTCTCCATTACTGGAATTCGAGCTCTCTAAAAGCTATACGAAACACTTTGGGGAAATATATTGATAGGGATGAAAGAAAAGATCAATATACTTGTGCCAGAATATGTGTTGAAGTGGATTTGGAGGTAGGGCTTCCTGAAGCTATTAATTTGATAGTAGCAGATTGGTCACATGTGCAAGAGCTAGATTATGAGCAATTGCCATTTAAGTGCAGATTTTGTCATGGTTATGGGCATTTTGCTAGATCATGCAAGAAAAAAGCTGAGGAAGAAGTTGTCCATGAGAAGGGAGATCAATGGACATAAGTTCCAAAAACAATATCAGCAAAGCAAGGATTCAAATCTAAGGGTAAAAGAGGAGAACTAGGGTGGGGTAGTATTCCCTCTGGTCAAAAACAAAAAGAATCTGGAGCAGCTACGAAGGAAATATCATCTCAAAAAAACTTTGAAGTATTGAGGGTTCCAAAAGAATAAGTGGCCTCAGTGCTTGAAGAGGGAGAAGTTCCTCAACCTCATCATACAAGAGAAGAAGTTACAGAAGTTGAGTCTTATATTGGTACCCCTGTGGAAGGACATTATCCCACATATGCAGAAATGGCAAAAAAGAAGAAACCTATGGGATAAATCTGGATCATCCGATGAATATTTCCTAGAGAGGTATTCAAAAAAAAAGGGCAGAAATCTCTTAAGAAGGTTCAGGAGGAAGAAGTCGAACGTCTTAAGATGCAAGGAAGTCAAGCCACTATAGAAATGTCAATCAGGAGAAATACATGGGCTAGTCCTTCAAAAGGAGGCCCCTCCCTTCATGCAATAAATAATGAACATCATCTCTTGGAATTATAGGGGGCTGGGAAATTCTTCAAAAGTTGAAGCTGTTAAAGACCTTTTAAGAATGGATTCCCCCGATGTTCTTCTACTCCAAGAGACAAAAATCGAAGAGGAAAATCTTCTTTCCTTGAGCAAAAAGAATTGGAAAAAGAATGCAGGAAAGGATATGAGTGCACGAGGCTCATTCAGTGGTCTTTCCCTGTGGACAGAGGATCTCTTTTAACTGGAAAATTTGTTTGTAATGCAGCACTGGATATTCACTGAGCTTCGACATACCTCAAGTAAGATTTCTCTTGCTATTTTCAATTTATACGTTCCTGTTAATTCTCAAGAGAAAAGAGAATGCTGGAATTCTCTGGCAGAGTTTCTTGCTACAAGCAACCTTTCAAACATTTTAGTGGTTGGTGATTTAAATATCAATTTGGCTCCTAAAGAGAAAAAGGTGATTTTTGTGGGAGAGACCCCATGCTCAAAATAGTGGAGCATCTCATCTCAAATTGGGATCTGATTGACTTTAAACCAAAAAGAGGTCGTTATACATGGAGTAATAACCGTATTGGAGCTGCCAATATTTTTGCCAGACTGGACAGATTTCTGCTACAATGTTTTTTATTAATGGAAAATAAAATCATCTCCATCAACATCTTGCCAAATCTCACTTCGGATACAAACCTACCTCGCTGCCTCTTGTGTATGATGAAGACCTCATATCCATTCCTTTCCGGTTCAGTCCCTTATGGATTGATAGAGATGGTTTTTTGGCCACTGTCATCAACGTGTGGAGTATTCCGGTTAATGGATTTCCTAACTTCGTGTGGGAGAGGAAATTGAAAAATACCAAGTTTGCACTGAAGGATTGGATTAAGCAATCTCTCCAATCTCCTACCAACAATAGAATTCAGGCCCTAGCTCGATTGGAAGAGATACAATTGGAAATGGAGGAATCTGAGATCACCCTTGCCATTCTGGATAAAGAAAAAAAAGTTCAGTTTAAGTATTTCAGAGCGCTTAGGAAGGAAGAATAATTCTGGTGATTGAAATCTCGCAGTTTATGGTTGAAATCGATAGATAAAAATACCTCTTTTTTCCATAAGCAGTATAGAGCCAGACTCTCTCACAATCACATTTCAGAAATATCCTCTTCGTCTGATGAATATTTCAAAGGCATTTCTCAAATCAAACAAGCAGCTAAAGATCATTTTCATAGCCTATTTAGAGAGGATGAAGCTATTGATTCTCAATTAACCTCAGAATTCCTTTCCAACATCCCTATTTTGGTGAGTGCGAAAGAAAATGGGGAGCTAATGACGCCCTTTACAGAGGAAGAAATCATTGATGTTATATGGTCTATGGAACCGGATAAAGCTCCAGGCCCTGACGGTTTCTCCTTACATTTTTATAGATTTTGCTGGACTGTAATCAGAAAATATCTTCTAAGGATGATCAAAGCATTTCAGTTTAAAGCCAAAGTTGGTGGAAGTACCAACTCCACCTTCCTTGCTTTAATTCCCAAAGAAATTAAACCTTCCTCCTTTGATCGATTCAGACCTATTTCTCTTTGTAATGAATCTTATAAAATCTTATCTAATCTCTTAGCTAACAGGCTCAAACCTCTTCTTGGAAAGTTGATCTCTCCTCTTCAAGGTGGATTTGTAAAAGGCCATCAAATTCTAGTCAATGTGATTCAAGTTCAGGAATCCATGCAGTCCAGCTTCAATATAAATGAGAAGGGCATGTTAATAAAACTTGACATGGCAAATGCTTTTGATAGGGTAAAACTTTCCTTCCTTTACAAAGTTATTAACTCATTTGGTTTTAGTTCTGCATTTATAAATTTGATTAAAGCTTGTACCGATAAACCTTGGATAACACCATTAGTAAATGGCAGGCCAACAAATTTCTTTCAAGCTTCCGGGGGTCTTCGATAAGGCTATCCTTTCTCGTCGTTTCTTTATATTCTAATGGCAAATTCTCTAATTGGAAATCTAACTCCAGGAAAACATGTTGGGATTATTTCGGGAATCAAGTCAACAAGTGGAGTAGAATCTATTAACCATGCCCTCTTTGCGGATGATACGTTGCTTTTGAGAGGGGCTTTGTTGACGTTGGCAAGAATATTTAAAGAAATTATGCACAATTTTTGTATTATCTCGGGGGATTTTATCAACAATTGGAAGAGCGTTGTGTATGGTTCGAATGCAGATCCCTCAACTATTGTAAATATTTCTCAAATTCTAGGCTTTGATGGATTTGTCACTTGGGATAAGGTCAAGTACTTAGTCCTTCCTCTAACTCCGGGTCAAAACAACCCTTTTCTTTGGTTGGAAATTATTAGCAAGTTAAAAGCAAAGATTGCCTTATGGGTTGGTCATTAGCTTACAACGACAGGGAAACTTGTTTTAATTAAGTCAACTCTCTCAGCTCTACAAATTTATCAATCCTCTCTCCTTCTGGCTCCAAAAGCGATTATGGATCAGATATCCAAGTTGATAAGAGACTTCCTTTGGCGAGGCGGTAAAGGAAATTAAAGCAGATTGCATTTGGTTAATTGGGATACCCTCAAGAGACCAGTTATTGAAGGTGGACTGCATATTAAAGATCTGGGATTGGTTAACCTTGCCATGGGAGTTAAGCTGTTGTGGAAAATTTTCTCAATAAAAAACATCAGATCAGCCAATTTTTTTGGAAAAAAATACCTCAAAGGAGGAACTCTTCAGAATTTGAAGTTGTCAAATACTCCCAAAGGAACTATAATATGGAATCTCTGCATAAAAGGTTTATATTTTTTCATTAAGCATTTAATTTTGATTTCTAGAAACGACAGTAATTTTTTTTAATGGGATGATAAGATCAAAGGTAATGATCCGTTAAACTCTGATCCATCTATCATCGAGATCAAAGTCTGGCTAGTAAACAAAGGATTTCTGTGATTGACAAACTTCTCTTCTTGGGATTGTAAAGGAAACTGGGAAACATGGGAGTTCCCAACATTGCTAATCTGTGCAAATACTCTGGTTCATTCCACATTCATCTTACTATTAAATAAACTGAAAGGAATGGCTCCCATTCATTCTTCTTTCAAGGACGTGTGGGGCTGGGGCTCTACAAGAATTTATTTGGAAGCACTTGAATACCAGTCTCTTCAAGCCAATATGATATCTACCCACAATGCAAAGTTCTGGAAAACAGTGTGGCAATCTCCAAGTATTCCAAAGGTTAATTTCTTTTCTTGGATCATCATGCACTAGAGAGCTCTAACAGGTGAAAATCTGTTAAAAAGAGGCTTTTTTTGGACCTTTCAGATGTTGTTTTTGTAAGCATGCTTCACAAACTTCAAAGCATATTTTTGTGGGTTGTGATTTTACTCAGAAAGCTTGGGCGCTTCTCTTGAGTGGGTTGTCAGTCTCAACTCCTTCAAATAATGAACCTGTAAATCTTTTTGCAAATTGGCAGAATAGGTATCCTAGAATTTCTTCTACAAGTCATGATTGGAGGAAAGTTTGGCAATCCATCCCAAAATTATTTTGGTGGAAAATTTGGTTAGCTAGAAATGACTTGATCTTCAATAGCAAAGCCATGAAACCAAAACTTGTAGCAATTAAAACTAAGGCAATGCTTTTGGAAGTTGTTGGAAATCATCTTGATCCCAAAAAACTAAGAGTTGAACATAATTGGCTTGGATTGTTACAGGTGGATAAAATTCATCTTAATTTTGGAAGGTCTGTTATCAATCCTTTTTGGCAGGTAAGACGTTTGGAAAAATATTTCCCAGATTGGTGACAAAAGAAGAATAAAGTTTCAATCTTCTTTGATGGTGCGTCAAAAGGAAATCCGAGGAACGCTAGAGTAGGTGGATTGATCTTCTATCCGGGAGGAAAGCTTCAAACCACCTTCAGTTGGGGATTGGGTCAACTCACTAATAATCAAGCAGATTTATATGCTCTTCTAAAAGCTTGTCAACTCGCCAAAGAAGCTGGGAATAACAATCTTCAAATATTTGTAGATTCAGAAATCATAATAAAAGTTTTAAATTTTGCTACAAAGTTCACCAATCTCAGCTTGAACGTGACTATGCAAAGGTTGCACTTCATCCTGATTGACTGTGTCTTTATCTCCTCTTATCACATTTTTTGTGAATTGAATAAGTCGACAGATCTTAAAGCAAATCAGGGATGTCTTCTTCCTCAAGGAATGCTAAGTCTGAATGATGAGCCTAGTATGATGCATCAAATCCCCTAATTCTAAAATGAGAAGTTATGGAGAATAGGAAATGTATATTTCTGAAATGATGTAATTGGGTGAAGGCCCTTCAAAATTATCTATCTATCTATCTATATATTTGTTTTAGTGAAAAAAAAACTTCTGACCTCTTGTTAAATGAGTTTTTTTTTTTTTTAGAAAAAAAATGTAATTTTATTATAGCAATGAAATTACATCCGCATAATGTATGTATGCATACATTTACCATAAGAATGAGCCTTGCAGCTCCAATATATCTAAATTTTCCAATCCAAAAATAATTCCATGTACTTTTACTATATACATCCACACACTTCTATGCATTTCTTTTAAGGTTTTATGTCGCTAAAAAAAAGAATTTTTCTAGTTTTAAAATAAACTGAGCCGACTGTGTGGCTCTATGAGTGTTACCAACATGTTATTGAATCTGAAAGTCTTTGTCAAAGAGGTTGTATGAAAATTTCAAAAAGTGTTCATTTATATATGTTGTAGGTCCATGAAGGGTCTGTGATAATAATTAGTGTTCCCCATCAACAATTTCCATAATCTTCCATGTGCCCCGCTCCAGCTTTAATCCTTCCTTTGAAAGTTTGTCTTCTTCTCTGTTTCTTTCCTTGTACACATGACGACATATTATGGAGTCAAAATTTTCCATAAGTTTGCAAACTTGTTCAAATAATGGGTAGAGATTTATAATTCAACATTTTTGAATATTATTAACCCAATTTATCACAACCATTGAATCCCTAAAGATCTGAATGTTTCTGCAGTCTTTCTCTGAGGCAAAACATATAATAAGCTTTAACACAAGTAGTTCTGCAAAATTGTTTATTCCCTTCCCTAGCCCTATTTGAAGATGGAAGTGATGGTATTGAGATAAGAAGAGAGTTGCTCCCCCCTTATACAAGTTCCTGAGAAACTCCGCCAAAGTATGCCCAATGTTGTGTGAAGTTTATTTGTTCATACAAAATTATACGAACTGTTGGGCTGTCTTTAGCTTGTGGAAAGTACGATAGGATATCAATCCCCCGTCTGGCTATAAAATCTGGAATTGATGCTTTATCCTAAAAATGGTTGAATTTCTTGCAATCCAGGTACCCCATATGAGTAAGAGGGGAAGGGCTTTCATAGCTACAAAATTGTTTGAATTTGTCCACGATTTATAGGCATCTTCCAGATTTTGACCTTGCCACTCTAGATTTGTGTTTAAAAGAGTTCGAGAAACATTCCAGATTTGTTGAGTAAAGGTGCAGGTATATTACATTTTTCATTTTGTCCCATGTGGGGATCTTGTTTGCTAGAACACACAACACAAACAATTTTTCTTTTTGTGGACAATTTAATTTCCAGGTACCTTTCCTTTACCATGGGGGTTCTCCCTGGTGGATTGTGGAGATGATGCGCTGATAGCCAATCTTGGGAGTGTATTAACCATGAGTCACGTGAACCAATATGAGCTCATCAGGAGAGTCGGTTAGTCATATGTGAGTAGATTTGAGACTATTTTTATAACTATGCCAGGTTGCAATCATGAAATATAGAATTTCCAGAATTCTAGCCTCTTTCCACCCCCGATGCCAAATATTTGTAGACCCCAGATCAACTATCTAGTTGAGATGGTAGAAACCCTTATAATTTTGATGTTGTATAAGTGGCTGAGGGAGGATATGGATATTTTGACTACCAGGCCAAGGATGCGCACCTATACGTAGCTGAGAGCCATTTCCAACTTTCCATGCTAATCCGTTTTTTATGAAAGTCAGTGCTTTACATATTGCTTTCCATATGATTGTGCCTAGATGAGGATTTATATTTGAGGAATTTGTTATCCAATCAAGGACAAATTATGGGGCAGTATATTTTTGACAGATCGCTTTAGTCTAAAGGCTCTAAGAAGAAATGAGTCTCCATCCCGCTTTTACTGCCAGGGCTTTTGCAAAAACCTGGATGTTTTTAAGACCCCATCTGCTCAGGAATTTAGGTCTAGCAATCTCGTCCCACTTAACCCAAGGAAGAACAAAAGTTTCATTCTTTCTCGACCAAAGGAATCTGAAGCAGATCTTTCAAGTTTTTTTGAGAATGACTTTTGAGATCTAGGCCAGAGACATCTAATATACTGGAATGGCTTCTCGCACTGATTTGATCAGAACCAATATAATAGCTCCAGAAAACCAATGATTACTCCATGTATTGATTATTTTCTCCATCTTTTTCAGCAACCAGTTCCATTCCTCCTTCCTGCAGCTATTTGGTTTCAGTCTGAATCCCAAGTATTTTAAACCGTCATCAAGGGAGATGATGCTGAAAAAGAAAAGAGTTGTGTAGATTTGGAGATCTAGACCCACAATATTGATAGGGGTGAGGGTGGATTTTTGTTCATTCAGCCTCATACTTGTGGCTTTGTTGAAAACGGTCAGTATTCTCGTAAGATTTTCAACATCCCTGCTCGAACCATCACAGAAAATGAGGATATCATCCACAAAGAGGAGATGAGTGATTTTTAGATTGTTTGCAATTCTGATCCTAATGAAAGAGCCTTGTCCTTTTGCATCAATTATTGCTCTACAGAGACCTTCTGCTACCAGCAAGAAGAGCAAAGGAGAGAGAGGGCATCCTTTCCACAGGCCTCTTTCTGAGGTGAAGAACGAGTAGGACGATCCATTTAAAAGCACTGCAAAAGATGTTGTAGAGATACAACATAATACCCATTTAAAAAAGTTGTAGCTAAAACCCAGATGAGTCATAAGAAGTCTTAGATAGAGCCAACTTACTATGTCAAAAGCTTTTGAAATATCGATTTTTAAAATGACTCCCTTTAGCTTCCTAGTTTTTATGTTGTGAAGCCCTTCTTGAGCGACCCATATAGCTTCATGGATCTATTTGTTTTCTAGGAAACCAAATTGTTTACAATACATGATTTTTGAAAGCACCTTTTTGAGTCTTTCATGGATCCTGGACTTTTAGCTTTCTGGAAATTGTGTAAAGTTTTCGTTAATTCACCCTCTGATATCTCTTCCATTAACTCTGTGTTATTGTCACATCCCCACCCGTCATCCCTACGATGGGGAGGACACGACCAACATTGCTCCTGCTATCAAACGGGCGATCTGTCCCATGAACATAAAAAATAAAATGCATTGAAACAAAACATACACATATGCATAACAAATGCAATCTACAGCGGAAGCAAATAAATTTCATTCAACACATTAATCATGTCCATCATAATTCATTAAAACAAATATAGTTGCAGAGGTAAATACACAAGAATACTTATCTTGAAAAAGAGTTGTCCCACAACCAGCTATGTCGTTCCAAATATCCAACCAACCATAAGCCAATGTGCTCAAAAATATATTAGCACCACTGCCACCCTCGAGTTGGGCATGATTCCCAGAAGGAATAAGGAAACAACAGATTTACACATAGCAAGACATACATTCACAGTCAAGCTAACACACAGTTGGGTTTCACAGATTGATAAGGCAACAAGCCAACCACATAGGGGTTCCTTGGACTTACTCATCCAAGCCAAAAGCACATCCAAACACAGTCATCCATTTAACATATGGGTTCCTTGGAGTTACTCAACCAAGCCAACACCAGGATGAACTTTACAGCCAAATACAAGTTATGGGTATGGACAGAAACGTCATGGGAGCCAAAATCGAAAAGGGCAATTGGGGAAAATCGACTCAGGTGAGCAAATCATTTTAGGAGAGGATTAATGGATTCATAGAGGAAAAAAAGACATATACAAACACCCAATTCGTGGATCTATCTTCCCAGCCACTGAGCATAACCAAAAACGGGTTTGCAACAAAAAAAGATTGGTAAAATGGGGAAACACAACCCGGGAACCAAAAACTATTTTAGCAAGCGTTATGGGGGCATTAGAAGAAAAAATACGACCCCAACAAACCCCAAAAACGTGAATCCCTGCTACACATGCATTCAGCAACACAAAAAATGGATTTTCCCAGTTGCGGAATGAGGAAACAACCACCAAAATGTGAAGGGAAGAGCCCAAGAGCTCCAACTACGCGAGAGAGCAAAACGTATCGGTGAATAATGGTTTGGGCATGCATTACCAAGCATTTACTTTCCCAAGAAGTCAAAAACACGTTTTCCAAAAATGGGTGGCTTCCCAAATTCGAATTTGACTCCCATACTCTTCCCATCCCCATGCATTAACTTTCCCCAACAAACTTCTAGATTACTCGGCACAAAAGACAAAATGGGCTAGTTGACAACTTTATGGATTCTCCCTTAGACATTTCGATTTTCCCCATTGGATCAAAGGTTTGAATATTTTCCCTCCCTATTCCTTATGAAATCATACCCCCATCTCTTTAACGTTGCGGCGCATAGCTGGTTGTGGTATTTTTATTAATTTGCATTTTACATGATGTCTCAAAACATATTATGCCTAGCTAGCACATAAACCATCGTCATCGATTTTAATTGCTGATACATAAGACACTAAATGCATGGTCAGGCCTTTTCCTTGAGCTCCATACCACGATCAAATAAAAATATTTACATCATGTGCAATTCAATACCATGGGGTCAAAACCGAGGTCTCTTTTGAGATTTTTCCTGGAAAGAATTGAGAGATCTGTATCACTTCCGCAATAATCATCTGACTCTTTGCTTTGAAAAGGGATTCAAAGTGTTTTTTACTTATCGAAGTGAGATCTACAAAGGAAGAGCACACCTTGTTATTGGAGTTCTTTAACCCCCATATGGTATTTTGTGTCTTTCTTCCTTTTGCATATGACTGAAAAAACTTTTGTGTTGTCGTCTTCACTTTCAAGCCAAATGGCACTACTTTTTAATCTCCAAACATCCTCTTGATCCTTCAAGATTTTATTTCTATTAGATTCCAAGGTACTTATATTTTCTTTGTCTTCTTGATATTGGATTCCACCTCCTTCCTAATTGTGGATTTTTGCAATATCCATTTCTATTTGTTTTAGGGCATGTTCTTCTATTTCCTTTTTTAAATTGGCCCAGTCTTTAAGGAGATATTTTATAGGGGAGAGATTTTGAGCAAAATGAGAGGCAACATTATTTCCATCACCAACTAAGAAAGGTATCCAATTTGTTTGAATTAGTTGGATCACTTCCTCATTTTTTTTAGCCATGCTGCACAAAATTTGAAAGAACTGACCGGTTTTTTGGGGTTGTTCAATATTTCCAAGCAGATTGAGAGATGGTCAGATTCTCCTCTAGAATCTACCCATTGTATGAACATCCAATTTTTTCCTATAAGGCCTTCTGCAATTAAGAATATGTCTAATCGTTTTTCAATTCTATTCTCCCCCATTCTTTTATTGTTCCAAATGGGTTTTATCTTGACGGGGTTGAGATCCAAACGCTGGGTTGTTTATAGAAAATTAGCAAAATAGTTTGGGACTGGATCCACCCTAGCTCTCAACCCCCAAATATCTTGAGTGCCTATAGTAAAATTGAAGTCTCCTCCTAGTATGCAATATTCTTCCTTACATAAATAGGAGTTGTGGAGCTTGTCCCAGAATGAGACCCTATTTTCATAAGGTCCGTAAATGTTGATGATGAATATTTTCTCCAGCTAAAAGAATATGAATTCCCATGCAAAGAGAGGAGTCCCGAGAGTTTATGCATTTTATCGAGAGATGATTCCAGCCAATAGAAAGTCCTCTCGAGTGTCCCTTGCACCTTGAGCAAGAAAACTGAAGTTTTTAACAATGGAGTTTAAGCGGGTGGCAACTTCTGATTTTGTTCCCATTGTTTCATGTAGAAGGATCACATCCGACTATTGGAGCAGAAGCAACCTTTTTAGGGCAAGTTTTTTTTGGGTACTTTCCATACCCCTACAATTTAAAGAGAGGATATTCATTTGGGAACCCCTTATAGGGCCTACACTATTCTAAGTGCCCCAATGATTGTTTTTTGCCTTCCATTTGCTTGATCCTTCAGAGCCTTTTGTTGTGCTGAAGAGATAAGCTTGGGTCTCCCCTTCCTTTCCCCTTTAATAATTTCCTTGGTTTTTGTTCTAATACTGAATGGATAGAGGGGGGATCAAGAAATTTAGGTATGTCTCTAGAGCAGAGATGAAAATGAATGGTTGAGGTTGTAGAAAGAGAGGATGAGGCATCCCTTTATGAAAGGGTGTTAACAGTAGGGGGGATGGGTCTAAGGGTAGTGAGGGTTGGGCTTGTTGTGTAGGGTTGTTCTGAGAAAGTAGGGTTCAATGAGTGTTAGGAAGGAGGGTCGAGTGGGGGGGATGCATCATGGTCTGCGAAGTCAATGTTTAGAGCATTGAAAGTTCTAGCAAAAGATCATTTGAGGGGGGTTCAAATTTCTTACCCGAAATGTGATCCGACTCTTACTGCTGAGGCTATGTTGCATCCTTGCAGGGTTCTTCTGTAGATTCAGGGGCTTGGGGGACTTCTTCATCTATTCTATTGTGTCTTTCTACCTTGTTCCCAAGTTTAGATCTACCTTCCTCCTTCTTCGCTTCAACCCAGGGACCCCATCTTTTTCTGACCAGGTTTTTTGAAAAACCCAGAAGGAAATTTTTAGTTAATGTCCAATTCCATGGCGTATGTGGCATCTTAATAGGATTCCTTCATAGTCTAGGATTTTCATTTTGATATCATTTCCCCAAATTAGGTTTAGATACTCTCAAAGATCAATTCTAATGTTGAGAGAGACAAGGATGCGAGCAACAAATTTTCTCTACATGGTCTAAAAGGAAAGATCAACATCCATAAAATCTCCCAATGTGTTTCCTATGTCCCATAAAGAGTCCATGTTCCAAACTTCCCATAGGAGTCTGAGGAGGAAAACCCGGACCGGTTCGATATCCATTATTTCACAGTCAATATTGAAGATCAGAGTCCGTTTCTTAATGACCTTGTCAACATCCTTTGCACTTTTAAACTTAAATCCAAACCAGCCTTTGGTTAATGCACTGATTTGTGACGCATAATGTAAGAGATCCACCCAATTGTTTTTGACTCGGTCCTTCAAGCCCTCGAGGTGAGGGTATCGCCCCGTGATCTTTTCGACTAGAGTTGTTTCTGTCATTTCTTCTGCCTATCCTATCAAGACATTCACCCCAAAAATAATATTAAGAGGTCATTTTGTGATATTTATGCATATCTTCTTCCCCCTTTTCCTAGAGGACTTTTCAGAGTCATCCTTACTATCCTGCGAGCCCTCCCCTTTCCCTTTGTTGCTCCTTTCAGAGTCATATTCCATTGGGTTTCCTTGCAAATGCACCGGTCGAAGGAGGGAGGCTATGAACCCCTCTAGGCTATGATGCACATCTCCAACGACTGGATTTAGGGTTGTTAGATCTAGGGGTTCAAAGAGAGAGCTGAGCCACCCAGCCTCCAGAATTTCAAAACCCGTGAGCAGTGTTGGTTCCAAGGGTGGAGTTGGGTGCAGCGTAGGGTTTGGAGGAAGATCTGTATGCAAAATAATACATTTTATTTGGTAGCCAAACCCTAGGTTGGATTCTATCTGTGGAGAGAACAATGAGTAGGGGTTTCCACCTAATGCTGGGTCAAGGGGCGTAACGATCAGCGGAAACAGGGAAACTGCATCATTCTTCTCTAGTGGATAATCCAACACCGAATTGTTGACAACAGAGTCCATTAACCCGACAAAGCAAGTTCGGGTCACAACTATCAATGTTGGAGAGTGCCATGATGTATAAAATGACGAGGTGTAGACTAAAGGATTCCCATTTCGAGGTAATGGGTGATAGAAATACGCTTTCCTTGCCACGGATCCTCCGTGTAATCCATGTCTTCCTCCTCTTCACAAGCCATCTAGCTCCCATTGTCTGATGCATCACAATACGTGGAAAAAAGTCACGCTTCTTTTTTGGGGCGATAGAGAGCGATTGGTTTTCAGGGGCTACATGTGTAGCCCCTTAGGGCCGTGGAAACGACGCAGAACTGTATCCTGCGAACCTGAGCATGTATCCTTTTCATAGGACCTTGCAAATTTTACTCTTATTAAATGAGATACATTTCTCATCGTCACAATATACACAAATCAACATGATTACAACCCATTATATGTTATTGCTATCCAAAATCTACTCCATCAAACAACATGAATCTTGCATCATAAAATGCAACAATGTTTTCCTCACCTCATACAATGATTGGATCATTGAAGAAAATGGTGAATGGTGAGGATTTGTATTGTACTATTAACAAGAGGCTTATATTTTTCATTTGTAGGTTATCCCTAGGTAAGATGCCAATTGTATATACCTTGGATAACATGGTTGAAATTTCAAACTATTTCACAAATCTCAAGAGGATTTACAAAGTTTATAAGTCTAACTTATGATTTTCTTATAAATTATATAAATATACAATCTACCTTTAAATTAGGTCAAAGTTGAGAAAACACTTCACTCAATTGTTCTCTCTCAAATAATAATAAAAATCATATAAATATTGGCTTCTTCCAAATTGTACAAGTAGACACACCGATAGAATTTACGCCTCCAATATATATGTGTGTGTGTGTGTGTGTGTGTGTGTGTGTGTGTGTATAAGTGCATATATGTAATATACACCATGTGTATGA
This sequence comes from Pseudotsuga menziesii, assembly GCA_001517045.1. Taxonomy (NCBI): domain Eukaryota; kingdom Viridiplantae; phylum Streptophyta; class Pinopsida; order Pinales; family Pinaceae; genus Pseudotsuga; species Pseudotsuga menziesii. Next base: position 283,440 of record LPNX011052470.1, read on the forward strand.
CACACACACACACACACACACACATATCTTTATTAGCTAATCTAGGTTTAATAATACTAATCTCTAATTTGTCTTAAGGGTGTTACACAAAGGTGGAAGAGGCACATTTGCACATTGCAGAGGCAGTGGTAGAAAAGGACATCCTGGACAAGGTTTTGAAGGTGTAGGAAGTACCTTTACACGCTGCAAAACAAGTCAAAAATCATAGTGGGTACGGTAGTGGAAGAGGAAGACTTCCCCAACAAAGACCTGACAACCATTATAGAGTTTTTTAGGTACACGATGGGGATTTGTGGTTACCAATTAACTTCCACCCCATTAGAAGAACTGGGTTGTAGACCATCAGAATGGGATGTGATTTTGAGATACTTGTCCATAGAGCACAAGTTAGACACATTGTTTGGCATTGGTGTTATGACGAATTTCCGAATGATCTTTGCAAATAACAACATGAGGCTAGCTCACTACGTGGGAGTGGGCATTGGAGTCTTGGGTGCCTTCGGAAAGGGTGCCTTGAAAAGTTTCCTTAAGTGTAGTTGTGGGAAAAGGTAATTGTGGTGATTTTAGGCTTAACTTAGAGAGAGTTTTCAAGTTTATTGAAATGTAGATGGAATGGGCCAGTTTTGGCATGAAGAGGTGCATTTTTGTTAGACCAACATGACAGATGGATTAGCCACCCAACTAGTCCAGATCATGGAGGACGTCGTTGTGTGGATGCATGACAGGAATGGACCAAACACAAATGCAATAGAAGGTCAGAAGGGTATAAAAAATTTGGGCTCTTAGACAACCTTCTTGTGAAGGTTGAGTTGCCACAACAATACAAGTCAATGGCAACAACAATTGGTTGCAATCACAGTAGAAGGTAACAACTACATCAAGCACATCCATGAGACATTGGGGGAAAACTTGGGCAAGTTGCTTCATTTGAAGAAAACAACAGTTGCACAAGTGTTTTGCTAGAGATGATGTGGAGTGGTTGGAAGCTACCATGGATGGGTGCATCAGTCTATACAATAGACATGCGAGAATATGAGGAGTTATTGCAAAGTTGTCAAGGATGATGGTTTCCCTGCCTTGTGGTAGGCGATTTATCCCACCAACTTGGTACGTGTTGGTCCTAAGCACTTCGACAACTAGCACACCAAAGCACAATTAAGGCAAGGATCGACACCACGAGCAGACTTAGTTGTGTGTAAGACAATAGCGGACAAGATAATGGTGGACTGATCATGCACACAAAAGGAAGCATCCAACAACAAGGCATTGACTAAGGGGACTTTGTAAGTTGAAAAAAACTTTAAAAAATGAGCTTTGTCAAGGAAGGATTTGGAAATTAGTAAAGTGTAAGAAGACTTGCATAGGGAACTGAGATGCGTCCCCGACACACAGTGCTAAGAAAAGGCACATTAGCAATATGACACTTAGGCACATTACAAGAGCCTAGATGAAGAAAAGGAAATCAAGTCCACTTGGTTAGGGCACAGTGGTAAGACACTATCAAAGGGGTCAAATGGTTGTACGCCATGTCAGGAACATGTGGACACTGTTGGGTGCCTTGAGATATGTGTTGGATATATTTTACCTGAGCCTCCACTTATGAGGAAGAGTGGGCATAGACAAGTTGACTCTCATCATATAAATAGTTGGGCACACAAGAGGCAAAGGCACAACAAGGCATAAGATATCAATTATCGAGAGGTCTACAAATGATCCTTAGTAAAAAGTATTGAGGTGAAGAGAGTAGCTCATAGGAAACTTACTTGTGCAAGCAATAAGGAAGGAAAGTGCTCAAGTCTCTTTCAACAATTGCATGGTTTAGCAAGGTAGAACTCTCTTAATAACAGAAGTATCAGAGCAAGATTATCATGTAGAGGGGTTGTTTCCAAAGGCAGACATATTGAAGTCCAAAGTATTGCACTAGGCAGGCTTTTTGTGAGAAGAAATAAAGAACAAAAAGTTGAACAAAGGTGTTGGGCAATCTTTGCCCTCGGTATTTTCTTTGTTATATTTTGGGTGGTAGAATGTGGACTGGACCCAATTTGTAACTAAGTTCGCAACCATTGTTTGGGCCTACCCCTTTGTAAAATATTACTTCAATAATAATACTTGATAGGTGCTTGGTTTGGGCACCCTCTCTACTTATGTTGTGTTTTGGTTGACTTTCATTGTTTAACTGGTGCATGTGCTAACTATAACCAAGCTGAGAACACATGCAATAAGTTAACTCCAAGAGTATATTGGGTGAGTTCTCTAGATGCAATAGGTTTAGAGGTTGGGTAGCTCAAGGAGGAAGGTATATGCTTGCCTTGAGTTAAGAGGCGTAGTCTACTAAAGAGTAGGCTCAAGTGACCAAGTCTTTGGGAAGAAAATTAGTTAGTGCCGCGTGAACACCAAATTTTGGGTTGAATTTTTTTGGGTTCTGACACCGTCACTCTAGGAATCGAACCTGGGTTAGTGACAAAAAAATCTCATTTATTTACCATTGGACCACCACTTAACTAATGAAGGTAATATACCATTAGTGTGAAATATTGAGCCAATGACATTAAAACACCAATGTTATAGTTCTCATACTAGAATGTCATATTACTTGCCAAGCAAATCCATACCAAACATGCATCAAATATCAATGTCTTGTCTTCACCCAATCCAAATTTATTAATCACATTTTAAAAAAAAATACATAACAACAATTTGGCACTTAAAAATATAGGGTTTTAATTATGGACCTTTGTATAACAATTTGTTTTGGTGTTTTAGTTAAATATCTTATTTATAGGCAAAAAACTTTGTGTTCCAATCATGATTTACGTTGTTGCATTATAAGGCCTCTAAATACATGAAAAAAGGAATGAAATTATAATGATATAGGTGCCTTCTTGAAGACCCTAGTTCGATATTTTGGTTAAGGATCTATATCTATTGGTAAAATATTATGGTTCCAATCTCCTCAACATTGTTACCTAATTACATATCCATATAAAAGAAAAATGATTGAGATTCTAATGACATGGGTAGCCTGTTGAATCCCCCAATTTCGCATTTTTGTTAAGAAACACGGTAATAATGATATGGGTACCTTGTTGAGCACCCAAGTTTGACATTTTGGTTAAGGATCCACACACACGTGTGTATGTATAT
>LPNX011052470.1:287151-340438 GCA_001517045.1 Pseudotsuga menziesii
ACACCTTGATTTGGCACTTTGGTTAAGCATCCATATTTGCAAGCAAAGGTTCCAAGTTGCAATCCCCTCTCTATTGTTACGTTGTTACATGTATATATACATGAAAATGGAAAGAGGTTCTAGTGATATGGGTATCTTGTTACACAATTCAATTTGGTGTCTCAATTAAATATCCATATCTATGGGAGGAAAGCGTTTGAGTTATAATCTATGACAAATTAATAAGAAATATAAAATATTGGTATTGTTACTGCTTATTTTTCTTTAATTTTATTTTTTGATTTTAGTTTATTAGCAGATGTCCTCAAGGGTGGATACTATGTTATATACAACGAAACATGCATTTAAATGTCATGCTGGACATTTGGGATAATATTTACACTAAGGCTTAGTAAGCCTATAATATTTTTTTTAATGGTTAGCGCTTTATTCCATGTTTCAAAAGGCCATGTTTACTAGTTAGCTAGCTAGCTTACTATCACGCCCCATCCATCAATCCGATTAACAAAGGGTGTTTACTAATTATAGGTTTACTATTTTTTTCCCATGGCCATAATACGAATTTCATATTATAAAATGTATGTGTAGATGCATAAATTAAAAACACAACGGAAATAAAACTCTATCCACACATGCAACATGCATATACAAGCATAATCATCATGGGCAGAAAATAAAATCATTTCATATTCATATACAAGAGAATACATATCTTTTAACAAAGAATATCCAAGCAACTAGTTGTGTAAGATTGTTCTTCCACCAAACCATAGTTATCAATTGTAGATACCATGCCCAAGCTAGGGTATGAGGTCACTGGGTGAAGGAAACACATACATGATTCTCTCTCTCAACTCGCAACCCATTTTCACTCATTCTTAGCCAAATCGCCCAACTCTGATCATTTACAGGGATCTTAGTTAGCCATGGCATTCTCGTCTACTTCCCCACACAACACAAGGAAGGCATTTTCCTTCACTGTTCCACAGTTAATCCAACCCTTACAATGCTTACCAATGTATGTAGAAAGAGTCCAACATGTTGTATACTCTTGAAGAAACTCCCATAGCATTAAATCATGGCTTCTCAAGCATTTAGGGGCATCAAAACTCAATGGGTAAAAGGTTCAGATATTTCCCAACCTCTATGCTCATCTACAACTATCTCTTTATTGGCAAATATGTAATTTTTCCTTCCAAATTGAAATCTCTATTTAATGAATAGTTTGGTAATGGTATGAACAACAAGAGGAAAAACTCTACGTAGCCTAAAATCTTCCTCAAAATGAGTGGTAGATTCCAAAGGATATGAGAGAATGGTGAAAATATAACTAACATAACTTTTGACCATAGAAGAAGGGACTCTTACAACTGTCATAGAAGTATACTCACCCCATGCTTCCTTAACTACATTAGAATACTTTTCCCACCAATCTCACACATGCATTGAATGATTGAATTTAATAAGTCAAAAGGAAGTAATTGGCTCATTTAAGTTACATGACAACAATTGGATGAGTTCTAAGGTTGACACTTGACAATAGTGTAATACCTCGATTTTAACCCCAATTGCATTAAATTATAAATGATGTAAATAGCGTTAATAAATCATGGTGTGGAGCTCAAGGAAAAGGCCCCGCCATGGATTTAGTGTTCTACGTTTCAACAATTAAAATCGATGTCGATGGCACAATATAATTTTCTACATTATGTAAATATGCAATTAATGAAATACCCACAACTAGCTATGTCAATGCAACATTAAAGAGATGGGGGAATGATTTCACAAGGAATGGGGGGGGGTATTCAAACTCTTGAGCCAATGGGAAAAAGCCAAATGTCAAAGGGAAAACCCATAAAACTGTCAACTACCCATTTTGTCTTTTGTGCCTAGTCATCGAAAAAGTGGTTGAGTTAGTTATTGCATGGGAATGGGAAAGGTATGTAGGTCAATTTCGAATTGGACAGAGCACCCATTTTAGAAAAACGTGTTTTGACTTAATGGGCAAGTAAGAACTCAAAAATTCACTACTCACCCATTATGCATTCACGTTCGCTATTCCTCACGTGTGAGATGGAGCTCTGGGAATTTTTCCTCACGTTTGCAGCAGTTTCCTGTGTTTTCCCCATGGCTGGGGAGTTGTTTTGCTAATGTTCAGCGGCTGGGATCTCTCCTAGGCATTTTTTTGTTGTTCCCTCCTTCACACGGTTGGGGAATTTCGTTTTTGGGTGTTGCATAGTAAATGGGAGAGTAGATCCACGAATTGGGGGATTGAAGGGGTCGTTTTTTCCCATGTGAAGCCAATAGAACGTTTCTAAAACAAATTGCTCATCCTAGGTTGTTTTTCCCTATTTTTCCAATCCGTTTGGGTTGCAAACCCATCCCTTTTGGTTATGTTATGTGGCTGGGAGGGTAGACTCAAGATTTGGGTGTGAATAGAGGTCATTTTTGCCTCTGGAAGGCCATCAAACGTTTTATGAGACGATTTTGTCACTTGCGTCGTTTCCCCCCCATTTGCCAATTTCGATTTTGGGTTCCTAGGACGTTTTTGTCCATACCCAGAACTTGTATTTTGTTGTGTAGTGCATCCTTGTGTTGGCTTGATTGAGTAAGTCCAAGAATCCATCTGCTAGTGGGATGACTGTGTTTGGATGTTGTTATTGGCTTGATTGTGGGTGTATGGTCTTGCTGTGTGTGAGTCTGTGTTCCCTAGTTCCTTGTGGAAATCATGCCCAGCTCGGGGGTGGCAGTGGTGCTGAGAGATTGAGGAGCATAATGGCCTATGGTTGGCTGGAATGTTGCACCGACATAGCTAGTTGCAGGGAAACTTCTTCCCAAGATAAGTATTCTCTTGTGTTTAACCTCTGCAGTGTATTTGCTTTGTAAATTATTCATGAACATGTGGAATGCTTAAACATGATGAATGTTGCTTGTTTTATGAGTTATGAGCAACATGAATGTGTTGAATGAATGAGCATTGCTTCCACTGTGTATTTACATGTACAACGCTTCTATTTATGTATTTTATGTTCAAAGCAATTTTATGGTCTATGTTCATGGGGGCTTATATTGCCAGATTAAATGATAGATGTGCCGTTAGGTCGCGTCCTCTCGGGCGGGAGGGGATGTGACAAATAGAGATTTAATTTCCTAGAGGCCCCTTTTCATCTTCACCTATAGTGGAATCATAGCCTCTTCATTGCTCTTTACATAACCATCTTGGCCCATTTTATTATTCTCCAACATATTATTTACATAGATTTTGAGTTAGCGTGACAAGCCAACCACATTGTCCATATATAAATATTCACATTATGCATGCCTAGCCATTCACTAGTTGGGCCTTGGATTTGAGCTCCACACTAGGAATTTGTACTAGCATATTTACATCATTTACATAATTTTTATTTAACGCATTCAAAGTCAAATATAGGGATATTACACTTACAATAGTTATTGTGTTTTAAAAAAGACATGATCGCAGTAACTCGAACATGTTCTAGAGTTAGCATAATTATTAAGTTTCTTGAAGACAAAATTAAAACATAAGCTAATTTGTATATTCTTACTTATTAGACTTGCATGGATACGATCATAAATATATTTTCCCCAATATATTTTGCTTGTAGCTTAATTTGCTTATGCACATGGTTATGGTAAGATATTTCGTTTGACAATAAACTTATGTTGTGAAGCTCTCTTTCTTTGTGAGCTTTCTTATTCGACATTTGATTGGGTTAAATATGAGGACTCACCTTTCTACTTGTTGCAATGTTCTCCCACCTTGCTCTCTTGTTCTTCTTTGCATGTTTTTTGCTATGGTTTTAGGTGAAGGTGAAATGTTTTTTTTAACACTCCATGTATACCATACCTTTTATTGTCCTCATTTCTGCTTTGCTTTTAGGTATTCCAATTCATTGACAACTCAATGTCTCATTGTACATATGTGGTGTAATTCAAACTTAAAGAAAAATTATAAAAAAATTAGTCAATGGTGGGGAAACCTCGATCGGGCCAAGCTCACCTCGGGGTCTTGAGGTAAGGAATGTATAGCAGAGAGCTATAGCGAATTAATGGGGAAGCGAGATTAAAAGGAGACAATTTATTGATCCTGCCCATGAGTGAGCGAAGATAATGACCACTACCAAAACCTTATCATATATAAACTCAACATATTGACATCTTATATAATGACCATATAATCTCCTTATGTTATTAGTAATAGAATATCCAAAATGTTCATCTAGATTAAACTTTTCTAACAACCACTATTTTTAAAAATATGTTGGTGCTCCTCTACCTTAGGTGAAATACTCTACTAAGTTATGTGAATAGTCCCAAATAATCCCTCCTACACATACTCTTCCATAAGTGACCATCAAGGCTTTATCAAATTTCAATTTAAAGAATGGTTGGCTTGGTCTTAGCCATTTAATTGTCTCATTACATTTTGATTAAGGGTGTAAATTGATCATTAATAATTGCGTACTTCTATTCCGAAGTACTCAATATTGTGTGGGTCTTGTGACACTTCCTTTAAATCTTCTTAAATCAATATTTCAGATAACATGGTCTACCTAATGTTCTTAAGATCATGTTTTTAAATGTGGTTATGCTTTAAAATGGCTAAAAATCGTGTGTCCCTTGAAAGATTATGTTATTTCTCTTTAATCATGTATTCCAAGTCACCATGATTGGTATGATTACTCACATTATAGCCCATACATTTAATACAACTTTTCATTTAGGACACCTACAAAAATAATTTGATTTATCCTCGTGTGAAGGAATGTCAATTCTCATTCCTTGGCAGATCCATGATCCACAAACTAATTGTTTAAAGGGGAAATCATATAGATAAACAAGATTGCATAACAATGCATTACCTGTCGGACTATGGCAACTGCTACGAGGTCGACAATCAAGCCTGGCTACATGGCCTCTCCCCCTCCACCGGATCCTCCCCCGGGGGAGCCTCGACGCAGCCTGGATCTTCCTTTGCAGGCCTTAGCCGCCTCCACTGTTGCTCTTCTTGTTGCGTCATCTCCAGCCTATTCTTTTGTAAAACGAACAACTATGCCCAAATTCCAAATCATGTTGGTAGCTTCAGGGATGAAAGCTCTTGCTTTGAGCGATCGAGTTCTCATTGGTCAGTTCCCAGGGATATGACCTTAGCTAAAATCCAAGGAGATATGGATCTCTAAAAACTGGATGCCTCTCATAGTTGGGGATTTTGCAACATTGTTTTTGCGGCAAAGGATTCTACACTTTTTTATTTGAGAATAAGGAAGATAAGATCTAATTTTCAGAAGTGGTCCTTACTTCATGGGACCAAGAGGTCTCTACCTCAATCGATGTAACCTCTCCTTCGATCCAGAAAAAGACGTACCCTCAGCAGTACCGGTTTGGGTTCATCTCCCTCATTTACCTCTCCACTGCTGGAACAACAAAGCCCTCCAGACTATCAGGAATTCTCTAGGTAGATTCATCGACAAAGCCGAACCAAAAGGCCCTCCATTCTCATGTGCTAGGATTTGCGTGGAAGTAGACCTAGATAAAGGACTGCCAAAAGGATTTAATTTATTCATGGAGGGATGCGAATTCTATTAGAAGGTAGACTACAGACAAATACCTTTTAAATGCAGAAAATGCCACGAATATGGACACTTTGTAAAGAATTTCCCTAAATCTACCTAGGAAGAAGCTGACAAAAATCATGAAGAGGGATGGAAACAAACCAAGAGAGGGACAAAATCAAACCTTACCTTTGCTAAAAACCCTAGAAAATGGCAAGAAAAAACTCAGGAGTGGCCTACAAAGAACAAGGGAGCCTTTACCAACAATCAATTTGACTCTCTCTATACTAAAGAAGGAGAAATCCCGGATCTTGAAAATCATACTAAGGAAGACAAAATAGAATCCAATAGGACACAATCCCCTACTACACTCTCTCCACTAGATGTTGAAGATATCACAGGGAAAGCACCTAATGGATCGACCTCCCCTGGAGGAAACCTGGGTAGATATGGTAGCAGGAGAAGAAGAGAACATTGAAAAAGCACCTGAAGGATCACCCTTCCCTGGGGGAACTTGGGCAGAAATGGTAAAGCATAGCAGAATCAATCCAAAGTCTCCATCTCTAGGTTAAGCGTCATCTCAAGAAACCCAGGAAAAAACAGATCTAGGGCCATCCCTAGCCATGCGGGGAAGAAAATCTCAAAGACAACAACGAGAGCAAGAGGCAGAGAGAGAATTGGAACTAAGAAGGAAACTAAGCATAGAGGATACAAAACTCCTACAGAATGTCAAATCTTCTAGAATCAAAGACTTCAGATCCCGAGCAGGATCTCACACATCCAAGAAATAATGAAATTAGTCTCTTGGAATTGTAGAGGCTTGGGAGGATCAATCAATGTGGAAGCTTTGAAAAATATCTTAAATTTTGAGAAACCATACATTCTGCTTGTTCAAGAAACTAAGATTCCAGAAGATGAGGTTATGAATCAGTCATCCCTCTTCTGGAAAAATAGTGTTGGAAAGGCCATTAGCTCCAGAGGTGCCTCAAGTGGATTTTAGTAGAAATTCAAAACAAAAGCAATCAAGACTCGATTTTAATTGTAATATATATGGTCCTACCCATTATAGAGATAAACTAGATTTCTGGGACTCCTTACTCTCTTTAAATTCGGATCTGCAAGGGAAAGACATTATCATAGTAGGGGATTTGAATACAATGAAATCAAGTATGGAAAAAAGAGGAGGATCGATCATTAGGGACCATTTTGGTAAAATGCTTGAAGATCTGATGGCATATCTATACATTTTTGGATCCTACGCCCAAAAATGGGAAATACACTTGGAACAACAAGTGGACAAGACCAGGCCACATCATTGCACGACTAGATCGGTTTCTGGTGAGTACAACCTTCCTTCAAAAAGATTTACTTCCATCTTCTTACATTATTTGTTTAGCCACCTCTGATCACAAACCCATCTCCCTATCCCTCTCCTTGCCTGCAAACCTTGTCCCTATCCCCTTTAGATTCAACTCCTTTTGGTTGAATAATTCTAAGACTCTAGATTTAATTCATTCAGCCTGGAACTCTACCTTCTATGGCTCCCCTAGCTTCATCTGGGAATAAAAAATTAGGGTTGTTCGCTCTACTTTGAAAAATTGGGCTACCTCCTCCTACTCTGAACTTTACATCACCAAAAAAAATCTCCCAACCGGACTGGACTCCCTTCACTTAAAAATGGAACTAGAAGAGATCAGTCATGAAAAAGCTCTAAACTTTGAAATTTTAAAATCAACCAGACAAGAGGAAGAGATATTGAGAATAAAATTTCACCAACTCTAGCTAAAAGGGGGAGACAATAATACAGAATACTTCCATAAACAAACAAAAACTAGAATGAGCTTCAATTACATCAAAGAATTGAAAGAGAACAACAATAAAAAAATCACTGGGCAGGATGATATCAAGAAGTTGGCGTTGCAACACTTCAATCTATTATTTTCAAATAGTGGAGAGACAGGCCCTATCTCCCAAGATGATCTTCTTCTGGGCATTCACCCCAACATTTATGACAAAGAGAACGAGAAGCTGGAAAATCCTATCTCAAAACATGAGATCTAGAAGCAATCTGGACTCTACATCCTAACAAGTCCCCAGGGCCAGATGGATTTACTATGAACTTCTATTGAGCTACCTGGGACATCATCACAGAAGATTTAAGAAAAATGCTAAACTGGACTAGAAAAAAAGACAAAATCGGTGGGGCCACAAACTCCAGTTTCTTGGCTTTGATCCCTAAAGAAAAAAATCCTCTTTCGATTGAAAGATTTCATCCCATATCCTTAAGTAACACCTCCCATAAAATTCTCACCAAAATTCTTGCTACTAGAATGAAAAAGATTATGGCTAAAATCATCTCAGACACTTAGGGAGATTTCGTTGCTGGAAGACAGATCATGGATAATATAATCATCGTCTAAGAAGCTATCCATTCCAGCCTGGAACACAAACAGAAAGGTATGGAAATCAAGCTAAATATGGCAAACGCTTCCATTTCTTTTTGTTTGAGATCATTCTCGGAATGGGATTTTCAAAAAAAATTACAAGATGGATCAAAACCTGCATCAATAGTACTTGGATCACACCTCTCGTTAATGGTAGACATGCTGGATTCTTCCAAGCCTCTCGAGGGATTCGTCAAGGCTTCCCTTTATCCCCTTTTTATATATATAATAGTAGCTGAGTCTTTAAGCAGGAAGCTGCAGTCCCTACAAAATAGTAGAGAACTCAAAGGATAAAAAATCAGTAGAGGTGTAAAAAATGATAATCATGCTCTGTACGCAGATGATACAATCCTTATAGGAGGGGCCTCGGTCATTATCACTGAAAGGTTCATAGGAGTCATTTCCATATTTCTCAAAGCTTTAGATTGGAAAATAAATGCATTAAAAGCCAAAATATAAGGTTGGAACTGTCTAGAATGAACCATGGCCAGGATAGCCAAAACCCTGGGATACAAAGGCAACACAAACTGGAATTCATTCAATTATCTTGAAGTCCCTATTCATAAGGGAAAACATAAATCATTAGATTGGAAAGGACTGGTAGAAAAGAAAAAACAAAAAATCCAATCATTGGGACCAAATTAGCTCAACCATGCTGGGAAACTAATTCTTATCAGCATTGTTCTGGCAGCACACCCAATCTACTCCTGCTCGATTTCATTAGCTCCAAAATCGATAATCCAGGACATCGTAAAAGAGCTCAGACACTTCCTCTGGCAAGGTGGAAAATAGTGGCACAAAGAAATTCCACTTAATCAATTGGGAAATGGTGTGCATACCAAAATGTTGTGGAGGAGCGGGAATTAAAGATCTAGGAGCAATGAATCTTGCCCTGGGTGCCGAAACTATTTGGAAAATAGTTTCAGGGAATAAAGCATGGTGGAAGGACATATTAAGGAAAAAATATTTGAAAGGAAACAGGAAAAGATGACTGAACGACCTCCCCTCTGTAAAAAATGACTCTCCAATCTGGAGATTATGTCAAAATGCAACTTATGTTATCCAGAACAGACTACGCTAGTCACCAGGAAATGGAAAATGGATTCGGATTGGGAAGATAACATCGGGCACTCATCTCCTGCTCACCACTTAGGCACCTTCATGGAACTCAAGCTTTGGATGGACACTCAAAACATCTTCACGATCCATGACATCCCGAACTGACACAACAATGGAAGATGGGTAGGATGGAAAAGTCTTGAAATTCTAGAATGCCTAAGCATGGACTACACTGTGTTGTAAACGACTCTTCAAGGATCAACTCTGATTCATCTCAACCTTATAGACTCCAGATGCTGGGGGAAATTAGGAACTTATTCGATGAAAGCGGGATATAACACAATCCAAAAAAACAACAAAAAAGAAGCCATGTGGGAAAACATCTAGAGCAAGGACGACCTCCCTAAAATCAATTACTTCTGTTGGATTTTAGCACACCACGAAATTCTGATAGCTAAGAATTAAAAAAAAAGGAATTGAAGGACCGTCTCACTGCACTCTATGCAAAAATTCAGAAGAAAATTTGGAACATCTTTTTCTGGAATGTTCCTTTGCTAATGAGGTATGGTGTACAGTCCTTAAAGAGCTTCATTTTAGTCTTACTCTTCCAACAACTTGGAAATATTTCTTCGCCTGCTGGAGAGATTATTATGATGGAGCTTTAATCAAGAAACTGGATTTCTCGAGAGCGTGGGTTGCTCTTCCTAAGTATATCTTTTGGAAAATCTGGACTACCAAAAACAAGGGAATATTTGAAAAGTTGACCCTTTCTCTTGCCAGAGTTTCCTCTTCAACAAAATCATTATGGACCGAAGCCCTTCTCTCCAAAGGTTTAAGGCACTTACATATTAAACCTTTAACTTCTAAAGAAAAATATTGAACTAGTGATCTTCTATGCCCACTCAATCCAACTTCGGGAGGCTCACATTTTAAAAAACCCAACTCTCTAAGATGGCAGATTCAAAAGAACCCATAAAACTTCAGCAATTGGTGGGCAAAGTTGGATTGTCATTCTATGTTATTCGATTGTGCCTCTAAAGAAAATTCTAGGTTGGAAGGTGCAAGAGCGGTCATTTTGACCATGGGGGGAATAGAAATAAAGATTATGCTTGGGGATTAGGGAAATATTCAAACAACTATGCGGAATGGCTCGCATTATTCAAGGGGCTGGAAATTGCAAACACTCTTGGAATCAAAGATCTAGTAGTATTTGGAGAATTGCTACTGGTCATCAGAGAGGCTCAAAATCTCATCAGGAATTATAAAATCCCCTCTACAAAGATGCACCACATTTTCAATAGTCTTGTCAGTGATTTTAATGCTATCAACTTTCTGCATATCCTTCAAACAAACAATCACTTTGTGGGCCAAATGGCGAACAACGGGGTGCAGCTAGACTTTGGTTAGATAGTTTGCAATGGGAACAATCTCGATCGTTGTTGCAACCCTTGATTCAGGAGCATATTTTTTATTTAGATTCAAAAGAAAATGAATTCAATGTTACATTTAGAATTTAGGGCAACTGCAAACAAATTTCTGATATGTTTAGTTTTTGTATTCTCATCCTTGGGATATTTGTAAGAACATATAATCATTTCAAACTTGGACTCTTTCGAAATAATCTACATTTTTTAACTGAAGAGTGGGATGTTATGGTCTTTCTGCTTCTCTTTTTAATACAAATACCCCTCAATCATTCTTGTTAAAAAAAACAATGCATTACCTGTCAAGGTATTGCATTAGATTACATAGCTTTATTTTGTCCAGGTCCCATTATAATTTTTTGTTTCAGGGATTTGTCATTAGTGCTTTGCTAACAGGATTGTCATATTAACCGTGAAGTAGTTTCCATAAAGCAATAATTTCCTTTAAAAAATCACAGGTGACCAATAGTTAAGTTATCGTTTTGATGTATACAGAACACACTTATTCCCTTGATGTATACCCACAATCTTGCTTCTATTATTGTTCAAATATTAGTTGGTTGCATACTTCAAGTGTAGGCATGTTGCTCTATCCAATCCAAAACCAAGGTCATGTCAAACCATAAAGAACCAAGCACCAAATATCCATAGCAATTGATGCAAAGATAGATTTCAAATTGGTTCTTGGGCCATTGTTGTCCAAATAGAACTTGGTGTTAAATTGTTGATGGTTTCCTTTGAATAAGAATTTGGCATCGATGGTGTTATCCATGAAGTACTGGAAGAATTAAAATTTTATTTTATTAAAAGGAAAAATTAAATCCCAATTATTCTTACCTTCCATCTTTCAAATGTGTTTTTTCACTTTCCCTTCACAAACCTGATAATGGAGTGATACCCTTGGCACTACCACCTGAAAAAAATATAAAATCAATTTTAAATAATGTTTGAAATAATAGATACATAGCCCAAACCTATGTAAAGTAGGGTTTAGATGGGTTCATGTGATAATATGTATATCCAATTACTCTTTGCATCGTTGTTTTTTTGGTTGTAGAGGGTTCCAAAAATTGTTTATTCGACAACGATCCAATAATTATTTTCAATGATTTGGGCCAACTCCCACATGTTATGGACAAACCTCTATATTCAGGAGCAACTTTGGGGAAGTATTTTTGGATGAACTTTACCACTGTCATCATTTTGGAAATAGTCCTCCATCAAAGGGGCACGAATGCCACCCAACTTCATTTCTAGCAGTTATTGACAAACATCCACAATGCTACACCAACCTTAGAAGACTGGAGCATCCTCCAATCTAGGACTAATAGATTCTTTTCAATAGAGGATCCTTCAAACTTTAACACAACAATCCATCTCTTTGCAATGAACACTTTTGTAAACAATCATAACATGTGCATGCTCCAAGCATTGACTATGACTATTGCACAATCTGTTGCAGATTTCACCAATGGTTCAGATGCACAACAACACGATGACTATCAACTGGAAAAATAAATATTGTTATGTATGGGGTAGGGAGTAGGGAGTATTTGCTACACATTTGCTATCTTGCAATTTATGGGTCCAACACGGACTAATAAATGGTGCAATTGGAGTGGTCATGCAAATTGTATACACACTCGGATCTAGCCCTCCTAAATTGCTAGCCTATGTTGCCATGGAATTTGATAACTACATTGGCCCTCAATGGGGCTAATCTCAACCAAAGCACATGCCAATTCCACCCATAAATCAAAGTAACAAGAAACAAATCCCCCTCGAGATGGATTGGGAATTAACTATCCATAAATCCCAAAGATTGACATTAATAAGGTCAACCATTGACATTAGTAACACTGAACATCAAGGCTTTACCTTCATGGCAATGCCATGCACTGTGACATTAGAAGGAATATGAATTGCACTATTGTTCTCCTTCGACCACTATGCAAAAATGAATAACACTTCATATGTCATACTTAAAAAAAACAAAGAGGCGTTCCTTCATTCTATGTCCCTTTCACTTAAGATTGCATCCCTCAACCCTTGCACTCCATCTAACAAATAAAAAGACCAATGTTGATTTCCAATATAATTAAAGTCAAACTTGATAACTACTTAGCCCTTTATTGTTTTACTCACATATGCATACTTTCTCGTATGAAAAAATATTGTACATTTTGTTTTATTTGCCATCGATTACTTGGGTTTCTATTTATTGCTTATTAGTACTTGCACTAGAATTTTCCTTTAAATTTCATCAACTAATATGCTCTTCATTAGACTTGCTTTCAACACATAAATTTATACTATATGTGTACACACATGAGCTTTCTCTCATTTTTTCAACATATCAAAGTTATTTTTGGTGTTTCATCGCCCCCCACTTCGAGGGTATGCTAGTCTATATGATTTTTCTTTAATCTACAAAACAAATATTACATTTTAGCACATCACATTCTAACAACATTATTTTGTACACCATCATATGTTGAAGATGTCTTTTAAAGGAGCTATATCTTTATAAACTTTATTTTTTCTCAATTCATAGACCAAATCAACTTGTCTTGCAAAACCATCTACCACTTATTTTTGCTACCTATTATCCATCGTAGTGAAGGTTATATCATTGACACTTATATGGCAAATAGGCTGGTGATCGACACATACATGATTCTCAACAATTCACAACATTTTGTATTTCATTCATGATTCCACTGCCTTGGATATGGGGTGTTAGAACTCAACATTCTTTATATCTTTCCCCGTACATGAACTACACTCCTTACTATCACCTTTGGGGATGGTTTCCCTTGTATTTAGACCCAAGTCAATGACTTAAAGGTTGACTTATGAAGCCAAAAGGCTTTTATACAATAATTGATAATTTCATAGCGAATAATAAAGGAAACATACAAATAAATTTAAAACACCATCTATTTCATAAGGAACAAAATTTGTACAAACCAATAGATAACCAACCAATCCAAAGATCAATGTTGTAAACACCATGGTCATCCTCAAGAAACTCACAATTTTTCTTTTGATATTTTACAATTGAAGACGGTGGAATTTGTGTGATGGTGTGTATTGCATATGTAGCAAATAATGAGGTAATTAGCTTATAACAAGTTTAAGAAAAAAAAGGTTGTTATTGCAAATATGAAGCAAATAATCAAGTAAGTTTATAATAGGTTTCGTAAAAAGGAAAAGAAGAGATGTTGAAATTTGTAGCTTATTGGAGTTAAAAAATGTCGGTTATTCACTCACAAGAATAATTAGCCCCGTTATCATGGAGAAAAATGTTATTTATTCCTTCACGAGAATAAGTAGCCTCACAATGATGAATAAATGTTACTTGATAGATATTATTTAACATGAAATTGAATGGATTTGATTGCGGGAGAGATGCGAGGGTTTGAGGTACATGGGATAGGGTTTCGGGTGTTCGAAGATGGGAATACCAGGAGCGGGACCCCCCCAGCCCATGTTTGTGAACAAGTGGCTATTGAAATATTGTAACTTCAAAGGATATTCTAAATGTATTTTACTAATGTAACCCAAAGGAGATGTTATTATTCCTCCGACACGGTGTTATTATTGTATTTGGTCATCATAGAGTCATGAGGTAAATCCTCCATTGTAAGTCGGGTCATTAGTACCATAATGAATAATATAATATATTGTTTTGAGTCTTCCTAGGTGAAGCTGACCCATATAGATTAGTGGGGCCGACTTGATTAGGGCAAAAGTCAGTTGGCTCAATGTGTATAAATAGAGGAGTTCTGGTTCTTATTTGAACATAGACTCACTCACTTGAGTAGCGCATAGGAGAGAGAAGGAGAGACGAAACAAAAGGTGGAGAACACCCATTTTTGGCGTTGTCTTTTATACATCTTATACAGAGAAATTTTTGTTGGGTTTTCTTCCCCTTGAGCGTTTCCTAGGATAAATATTGTGTCTATCGTGTGATTGTATTTCTATCAGTGATTCTGGATATGCTGTTGCTATGATATTTGAATTGAACACTAATGAATCTAGTCTAGCATATGAAATATTAACATGGTATTAGAGCTAACCTGATAAGAGCAACTTTCATAAGGTGAAATTCTTTCTCCTCCTTCTCTGGAAGAAATTAGGGTTTCTGTAAAAGTTGGAGCTTTGAAGATCCACTTGCATAGAAATTTGCACCTCCTTAGAGCGCATCTATTGAGCCCCATATCAATTTTTTTGGCTGGTTGGATCTTCGGGAAAGCCAAACCCTTTGGTAGTGATTTGAAGACTGGAGATTTGGGATCTCCAGAAAGAAGTTGGATCAACCAAATCGCCTCCCTCAAGCGCATCTACTGGTAAGGTCAGCCTCCTATTTTGATAAATCTCATTTTTTAGTGACGTACTGGACAAGATGGCCCCAAGCACTAAGCTTGAGGACAAATTGGAAGGCCTAGAAAACTTCCTGGCTTGGAAGTATAGGATTGGCCTCATTCTGAAAGAGAATGGCCTTGAGAAGTACATCAAGGATGAGATTGCAGAACTTGAAGAAGATGAAGCTAAGGAGAAACATGAAAAATACCTAATCAAGGCAATGAGGGTCATTGTTGATTCTATTAAAAATCACTTGATCCCTCAAGTGTCATCTAAGAAGACACCTAAGCAAATGTACGATGCACTTTACAAAATGTATGATGGAAGGAACATCAACAGAAAGATGAATCTGAGAGCTCAACTGAAGGGCAACAAGACGAGCAAAGGAGAATCTATTCAAGATTACTACACAAGGGTCTCCCAGTTCAAAGAGAAACTAAGTGTTAATGGAGACACCCTTGATGAGGATGAACTAGTTATGACTGCTCTCAATGGTCTCACTATACCTTGGGACTCATTCATTCAAACTCCGTGTGCCAAAAAATAAAGTATGAATTTTGACATAGTATGGGAAGATTGCATACAAGAAGAAGCTTGGGTAGTCAATAGAGAAGCTCTCCTCATAGAAGATGATCAGGCCCTAACTACCCATACTAAAGGAAGAAAACAATCAAACTTCAAGAAGAGTAATCATAAGCCTTCAAAGAAGAAATTCTAGAAGAAGAAGAAGGATTACTCAAAGCATCAATGCTACACTGTCATAAGATAGGACATCTTGCTAGAGAATGTCCATCACCAAAGAAGAATAACAACAACAAAAGGCATCATACTCATCTAGCTAAAGACGAGGATGAAGAAGAAGAAAGACCTCAAAAGAGAACTAGAGGTGAACATGTAGAAGAATATGTGTTATTCTCTGCACTCTCTGGGTCTGTAACACTTGGAGAAGACACATGGCTTATTGATAGTGGTGCCTCTAAGCACATGACAGGGAAGAAGCAAACTCTATCAAGACTTGAAGAGAAGAACTCTCCCCATTAAGTATCATTGGGAGATGACTATCAATATCCCATCAAAGGTATTGGTGAATCAAGCTACAAGCTTGACTCTTGGACTTCCATGAATATGAAGGAAGTACTATATGTACCAGGTTTGAAAAAGAACCTACTTTCCATCTCCACTCTAGATAATAAAGGATATAGAGTTTCTTTTATAGATGGACAAGTACTTATGTGGTCAAAAGGAAAGACATTTGAAGATGTTGTAGTCATTGGAGAAGAAGGAGGAGGACTGTACAAACTCAAATGACATCCAGAGACAACCCTTGTCCATGAGACTACCAGCTCAAGTGAACTATGGCATAGAAGACTTGCTCACATCAACTACAAAGCATTGCCCTATGTGAGCAAGGTGGTAATAGGGTTACCAGATCTGAATATCGAACCTGAGGGAACTTGTAAGGGATGTGAAAAGGGAAAGAACATCAAGAATCCCTTTCCAAAAAGTGAAACAAAGACCAAATGTACGTTGGAACTAATTCATTATGATGTATGTGGTCCTATGCCCTCCATATCCTTGAGTGGATATGAGTACTATGTCACATTTATTGATGACTATTCAAGAAATACTTGGATATGCTTCTTGAAGAATACGAGTGAAGTGTTCGGGAAATTCAAGGAATTCAATGCCTTGATAGAGAACTACTCAGAAAAGAGAATCAAGACACTAAGATCTGATAATGGTGGAGAATACACTTCAAAGGAATTTGAAGCATTCTGTAAAGAGGTGGGAATAAAGAGGGAACTAACCACTCCCTATAATTCCCAACAAAATGGTGTTGAGGAAAGAAAGAATAGAACTATCATGGAATTAGTGAAGACCATGATTCATGACCAAGACCTCCCTATGCACCTGTGGGCTGAAGCAGCAAGAACAACCATATATGTGTAGAATAGATTATCTTACAGTGCTCTTGGATTCAAGACTCCCGAAGAGATGTATACCAGAAAGAAACCTGAAGTGAGCCATCTCAAGATATTTGACTGCCCAATATATGTACATATTTCGAAAGAGAAGAGAACCAAACTAGATCCTTTTGGAAAGAAGGGAATATTTGTAGGATACTATGAAGTCTCCAAAGCCTTCAGGATATACATTTCAGGATTCCATCATATCGAGATTAGTAGGGATGTAACATTTGATGAAGAGACAACTCTTAAGAAGTCTAGAAGGTGTCAGCTTGAAGAAGTACATGAAGAGGATGTACCTTCCAGAAGGATAGAAGCTGAACCATCTCCTGAAATAGTAGCATCAGAAGATCATGACATGATAGAGCCTCATGAGCCCCCTACTATGAATATCTCTCTAAAGAGAAAACCTTCTTGGGTAAGAGAAATCATACAAGAAGCAGAAAGATATGGAGCGCGAGAAGGCTCCACAAGAACCAACAAAAGATCAAAGCCATATTCCAATTATGTAGCTTTGATGTGTTATCCTATAGATCAAGAACCCACTAGCTATGAGGAAGTTGCACAAAAGAAAGAATGGGTTGAAGCAATGACAGAAGAATACCAATCGACCATGAAGAATGATGTTTGGGATATTGTTCACAAAACAGAAAACAAGAGTGTGGTATCTTTGAAATGTATCTACAAGATAAAACATGTTGTTGATGGAAGTATTGAAAAGTACAAAGTAAGATTTGTGGCTAGAGGATTCTCTCGGAAAGAGGGGATCGATTATGAAGAAACATTTGCTCTAGTAGCAAGGTACACTTCCATCAAAACTATCATGGCACTTGCTTCCATGATGAAGTGGGACTTACACCAGATGGATGTAAAGACAACTTTCCTTAATGTTGTGATTGAGGAAGAGGTTTACATCGAATAACCACAAGGATTTGAAGTCGAAGACAGAGTGACTCATGTATGCAAGTCGAAAAAGGCTATGTATGGACTGAAGCAAGCTCCTAGAGCTTGGTATGGCAGAATATATAGCTTATTGACCAACATGGGCTTTACCAAAAGTAAACTTGATCCTAATACTTATATGAAGATTATGGATCATGAACCAGTCATACTATTGATGTATGTAGATGATTTATTTCTGATTGGAGATGATAAACAGATCAAGGATTTGAGGAAGAAGCTAGCTGAAGAATTTGAGATGAAAGATCTTGGATTGATGCATTATTTCCTAGGGTTGGAAGTGTGGCAGAGCCCAGAAGGAATCTTTCTAAATCAGGGAAAGTATGCAGTAGAGATCTTGAGGATATTTGATATGTTGAATTGTAAAGCCATGGCCACACCCATGGACACCAACTTGAAGCTATTGTCTGATGAGACATCAGAGTTAGTAGACATGACCCACTGCAGATAGATTATTGGGGCATTAATGTATCTGGCGAACACAAGGCCAGATATATGCTTTGATGTGAACACCTTGAGTCAATATCTAGTTAAACCTAGACGGGTTCACTTCATAGCTACAAAGCATGTGATGAGGTACCTAAAAGGTACGATTGATTTGGAACTTTAATATGGAAGAGATCATGACTACAAATTGTATGGATATATGGATTCAGATTGGCTAGGAAGTGCCGCAGACAGGAAGAGCACCTCAGGTGGATGTTATTGTCCAAGATCCGCCATGAACAATCCAGTGTTGCTCTCAGTACAGCTAAAGCAGAGTACATTGCATTTTGCTCCACTTGTTGTGAAGTGATATGGCTTCAGAAGATGATGTCACTATTATTTGACATGGATTTGGATACCACAGTAATTCTCTGTGACAACCAGAGTTGTATAAAGATGACATAGATTCTGGTGTTCCATGACAAATTGAAGCACATGGAAACCCGACATTTTTATATAAGGGATATGATACAAAAGGGAGCTATCAAGCTCCAGTATGTGAGTACCGATGAGAAGTTGTTGATGTACTAACCAAGACTCTATCTCAAGTGAAGTTTGAATATTTTTGTGACAAGCTTGGTGTAGTTCGAAAAGAATTTCCTCACAAGGAGGAATAGTGATGGGATTACAAATGATGAAGATATGGACCTTCTTCAAAAAGGAAGATCAGGTCGGAGACATGAACCCTACTTGGACAAAGGGGGATCAGGTTGATATATGAAACTTCCCAGAAAAGGGGGATTATTGATGAGACTGACATTGATAATGGATGATAGTGATGATGATGGTCTGACATTTATTTGTGGACGATAGTATCCTCTCTTGAGGATGGCAAGTATAACACTATGTTCATGAGAGTGGTCCTTACTAGATAAGGATGGCCCTATCGATATTATTCTCTCATGGAGTACCCACATTTATTTATGGATGATAATATCCTCTCTTGAGGGTAGCAGGTATAAATTTATGTTCATGAGAGTGTTCCTTACTAGCTAAGGATGGCCCTGCAGATGTTACTTTCACATGGAGAGTACCCACATTCAACTGTGGACACTGTAGAATAACACTTGCTCAGGAGTGGTCCTAACCTCAGTGGTATGGATGCTCTACGATGAGTCCTCATGGACGACATGACTGACATTCTATATGTTGTTGAAATCTTCTTTGCAGACTATACTCTTGATTGGAAGAGTATGCTTACACGTAAGTGTAGATACCATAGAATAACACTCGCTTAGGAGTGGTCCTAACCTCAGTGGTATGGATGCTTTATGATGAGTCATCAGGGACGTCGTAGTATAGCACTCACTTGGGACTGGTCCTAACCTGTGTGGTATGGATGATCTACGATGGGTTGACATTTTGTATGAAGTCGAGATCGGCTCTACAGACAATACTCTTGTTTGGAAGAATATTCCTACATGTAAGTGTATATAGTGTAGTATAACACTCACTTGGGAGTGGTCCTAACCTATGTGGTATGGATGGTCTACGATGAGTCCTCATAGACGATAGGGTCGTCACTGGGTGCGGTCGAGATCTACATTTAGTTGTAGATGATTCAACTGATCGATTTCATGGATCATGCTGATGGATGATTACATCATCCTTGGACTTAGGTCCTAAAGTGATCAGGATTGATCATCTCGCAAATATATCATGTATACTATAGGTAGCATGGTGGTGAAGGATCAAGTAGATCGAAGTATAGCATCGAAGGGTCAAGTCGATCGAAGTGCGGCTGTAAAGGATCAAAGTGCTGCTGCAAAGGATTGAAAGGATCGAAGTGTTGCTGCAAAAGGGTCAAAAGGATCGAAGTGTTGCTACAAGGGATCAAGATTGGAAGGATATTGCAGAAAATTGAAGCGTTGTTGCAAAGGATCGAGAAGATTGAAGTGTTGTTGCAAAGGATAGAGAAGATTGAAGTGCCGCTGCAAAGGACCGAAAGGATCAAAATGCTACTGCAAAGGATTGAGAAGACCGAGGTGCTGTTGCAAAGGATCAAGAAGAGCAAAGTGTTGCTACAAAGGATTAAGAAGATCGAAGTGCTGCAACAAAGGATCGAAAGGTCAAAGCGTTTCTGCAAAAGGATCAAGTGATCGTGTGATGCAGAAGATGAAGAGTAATTGTTCCAGTTACTAACTGAGAAAAATTCCTATGATGTATAGATGTATTACCTCGATGTACAGTTGAAATTATTGTCTCTATGTTCTCCTATAGTCGATGATGATGTTGTCAGTAAAATAGCCTTCTTGTTAAGGGGGAGTGTTGAAATATTGTGACTTCAAAGTATATTCTAAATGCATTTTACTAATGTAACCCAAGGGAGATGTTATTATTCCTCTAACAGGGTGTTACTATTGTATTTGGTCATCATAGAGTCATGAGGTATAACCTTCATTGTAAGTCGGGTCATTAGTACCCTAATGAATAATATAATATATTATTTTGAGTCTTCCTAGTTGAAGTCGACCCATATAGTTTAGTGGGGCCTATTTGATTAGGGTAAAAGTCAGTTGGCTCAATGTGTATAAATAGAGGAGTTGTGGTTCTTAGTTGAACACAGACTCACTCACTTGAGTAGCGCATATGAGAGAGAGAGACAGAAGAGAACACCGATTTTTGGGGTTGTGTTTGATACATCTTATACAGAGGAAGGTTTGCTGGGTTTTCTTCCCCTTAAGGGTTTCACAGGATAAATATTGTGTCTATCTTGTGATTGTGTTTCTATCAGTGATTCTGGATATGTTGCTGCTATGATATTTGAACTGAACACTAATGAATCTAGTCTAGCATATGAAATCTTAATAATGGCAGTGGAAGCAACTCAACAATGAAGCCTCTTGATGGAGAGATGATAAGAGGTGATGGGGTCAAAGGGGGAGATTCAGAAAAACATGGAGTGCATCGCAGGAAGGGAGGATTCCTGTCGCATGTGAAAGAAACCCCTTCTCTTGAAATCCAATCGAAAAAGTTGTCCGAGCGAGTGGACTAAGGGAAATAAAAGCCTTTGATTGGAAAATTTATTGGGATTTGGCCCAAGGAGAGAGATCTGCATAGGTGGTTAAGGTGACATGGAACCCCATAGGTCATTATGATCTTCACTTGGATTCAAAGGGTTTTTTACCATAATTTTTTTCAACTAGGAAGATCCAGATCGTATCATGGACAGAGGACCCTATTTCTTTTAATCTGTGTTTCTATATCTAAGGCCATGGAAAGAAATATTCAATTCAGACAAGGAGGAAATGAGGATAGCTCCAGTGTGGATCTATTTATATTCTCTCCCACGTAAATACTAGGAACCATAAATTCTCCAAGATATTGGGAATGCCTTAGGAAAATTTGTGAAAGCCTTCGAGTAGACTAAGCAATGCAGGTACACATATTTCACGAGTATTTGTTTCAACTTGGATCTATCAAGGGAGATGCCTAAGGAAATAAACCTCACATGGGATGACGAGGATTGGATGCAACTTATTGATTATGAAAATCTACCATTTCAATGTAGACAATGCCATGAAGATGAGCATTTGAGCCAGGAGTTCCCTCATAATCACATCCAACAAAAGAACTGCAAGTGGAGAAGATGACTAACAATGATGAAAATGGGTTCACCTCAGTCACCAACAAGAAAAGAAAAGGTAGGCAAAATCCAAGTAAAGCCCCAGATAAACAAATAGTTAGGAAAAAAGGTCCAAACCATAATAGTTTTGAATCCCTGAATCAAGTTGGAGAAGAGATGGAGGAAACTAGGATGGAGAAAGATGAGGAATTAAAGGAGAGAACATACCTTGAAAAAATCCCATCAGAGGAGCAGGAAGATCATATAGAGTTAATGGAAGAGGATCAACAGGAAGAAACTCATGATATGGATATAGGGGAACTAGATCTGGATGCGATCGAATAAGCATGTAATAGGAAGGGGAAAGTTGTTGTCCCAGGCAAGCAGATTGAGCTTTTACAGGATGCCATTCTGAAAACTAGGGCGTCCCCTACCCTTGGGATAGCTAAGGATTCCCATAAAGGAAATAAAAGAAAGCTACCAAAAGAGGGGGAAAGGAGGGGGCATAATACAAATAGGCAAAGGATAATAGAAGTAGTAACAAGACTGATGGAATCAGGGGAATTTTTTACGATCACAATGGCCTTCTTTGAAGTCATCAAGGTTGCTTAATGAATATCATAACATGGAATATACACGAGGTGTGTCACCCATGCAAAATTATGACTATGAGAAATAAGTTAAGAATGGAGAAACCAATAATAGTTTTTCTAAAAGAAACTACGTGTGGATCAAAAAGTATGAGGGAGATAGGCAACCGAGTTTGGAGGGGGATCAAGGTAATGGCAATAGATGTTGAAGGAGTAGCAAGAGGGATTGCAGTGTTATGGTGACTAGAGGAGGTAAGTTAAAACAATTCTAGGACACTAGGTTTTCTTTGATTGCAAATTTCCCTATATGTGGTATGAGGGTTATTGGGACCAAAACAAACATTTATGGACCGAGTATCTACTCCCTAAAGTCTAGTTTTCTAAAAATGTTAACCTAGATGGATAATGAGACTAAGGGAAATCAATGGGTAATAGGGGGCGATTTGAACTTGATTACATCTATCACATAAAAGAAAGGTGGAAGGTAGACCCTAAGACAAACTAATGAAGATTTTATAGATTTCATAGGGAAGCAATCTGGTGGATGTGGAAACAGAGAATGAATGGTTCACCTGGAATAATCAAAGGGGAGGTAATCACCATATTGCTTCAAGGATGGATAGATTTTTTTTATCAGAGGGACTATTGAATGTGGGGGTGACTGTGACGGCCTAGGTCCTTCCAGCGGTTGGCTCTAATCATTAACATGTTAGCCTTATATGGGAATGGATAATCACAAAGGTGAATGAAATACAAACTTTTCTCAGCAATCGATGGTTCATAATAGACAGAGATCTAGGTTATCCCGCCTCAAGGGGGAGAATGGGTAGGTGGGAAAAACAAGGGAAGAGATGGAGGAGGAATTTATAAAATTATTTGGGAATATTATGAAGGAGGATATATTTCACAAATAACTCAACACATACCTGCTAGTGTGTCTCTAGAGAAGACTAGTCTTTTGAGCAATCCTGTGGAATTACGGGAGGTGGAGGAAACAAATAATCATATGGTATATGGAAAAGCCTTGGGACCAGATGGCTTCACTACCAATTTTTTCCATCACTTATGGGACATGATCAAGTGGGATGTCCGGAAAATTGTCAAAGAGTCTAGACAAAACAAATGAGTGCTCCAAGCTTTCAACACTACTTTCCTCACTGGCATCCTTAAATATGAAGGGGTTGATTGTCCAAGTAAGTTTAGGTCGATTGCATTATGTAATGTCATTTATAAAATTATCACTAAAGTTGTTGCTAATAGACTCAAACCCATCCTCCTGACTTTGGTGGCCCCAAAACAATCTGGCTTTGTGGAAGGCCTCCAAATATTAGACGGGGTAATTCTAGTTCACGAGGTGATTCATTCATTAAAATTCACTAAGAAACCTATAATGCTTTTGAAGTTGGATATATCTAAGGCCTTTGATAAATTAAGTTGGCAATTCATGAGGGATATGCTTAGAGCTTATGGGTTTAAACATGTCAGGATAGCTTCGATTATGAGTTTGAATTCCTCAGGTTTATTTTCCATTTTTCTTAATGGGGCCCCAACGATCACATTCAGACTGTTTAGGGGTATACTCCATGCAGATCCTATATCCCCTTTTTTGTTTATCCTAATGACCGAAGGACTGAGCAGGCTAATCAAGAAAATGGTGGAAAGGAGGGAGATCAAAAAATTGAATCTCCATAATAGGAATGATAAGAAAACACATCAATGGGATGTGGATGATACTATGCTCATGGGTCATCCCTCAGTTTAGGAATCCAGAGCTTTTACTAAGTGCCTATCTCTTTTTTTGAAGGCATCGGGCTTGGAGGTAAATAATGAGAAATATTAGGTCTTTTTCTTTAACACTCCTAGGATTTCCCAGAGAAATATCGTTAGGATATTGGGATTCCAAGGGAGCTCCCTTCCTTCCAAATATATGGGTGCCCCCCTAGCTGAAGGGCTCATTCAGAAGGTGTCATGGGTTGATTTACTGGACATAATGAGAAGAAATATGCCTAACTAGGCTTCGAGACCAATTAATTGGCTAGTAGAGTTATGCTCATAAAGTTGTTTTCCAGGCTATGTTGATTTATATGTTTTCAATCACGACTGCCCCAAAGTCTATCCTCAAAGATTTAAGATGTCTCCAATGACAATTTTTAAGGGGAGGGAATTAGAATAAAAAAATGGGCCTTTGCTCAATTAGGAGAAAGTTTGCAGACCAAAAGCTCAAGGAGGTTTGGCATTAGGGACACAAGGAAAAATAATGAGATTCTAGGTGCAAAGATTGGTGGAACTAGGTGTCCCATAAGGAGGAACCTTGGGAAAAGTTGTGGCATACGAAGCATGCCCCAGATAAACAAAAACGAGGTATTATTCAATATAATGAGGATAAACTAGGATCCCATTAAGGAGAATTCCTTTTGAAGTCGTAACATTATCCAAGGTCGTATTTTCTGGGAAATTTAGGAAGGGGGAAATGCATTGGAACGATGTCTGGCAGCAAATGCCTAAATTGGCAATGAAAGTGGACATCCAGAGAAGTAGAATCATATATGAGGATCTAGGATAGGGATAACTATCAAAAGGGGGCTTAGATAAATTGAGATAGGGATAACTATCAAAAGGAATGTTCAGAACTAGGGATGCTTATGATATATGGATGAACAGTGGGGAACAACGAGAAGATGCTATATGGAATACAATGTGGAATGCAAACTGATGGCCCAAAGTGCCTATGTTCAAGTGGTTGGTGACATGTCAGAAAATTTTAACCTGGGAGAACTTTAAAAAGCATAGGATGGTTGGCCTATATATATGCCAGATATGCCACCAAGAAGAGGAAACTATGAACCATCTGTTAGATTCTTGCTTCTTTGTTTCAACCTTATGGGACAGAGGGGCAAAGATATTCATACAATCAAATCGAATTCATGGACATCCTAATCAAACCATCAGAATGTGGGATATTAAGTCCTTCAAGAACCTGATCTAAGCTTATATTTGGATTATGTTCCCTGGCTTCCTAGTTTGAGAATTATGGAGGGAGAGGAATCATATAATATTTCAAGATAAAAATTCAAATCAATAGAAATTCTAGAATAATGTGACTTTGCATATCCAAGAGACTATTAAAATGGCCAAATGGGTGGATAAATATTGGGATATGGATGATCAGGAAACCATAATCATGAATGCTTGGAGTCTATCCAAAGCGGATCAAGGCTGGGCTACTGGGAAACAAGGATGTGTGTCAAAGACAGTCCGTGGGTTTTGACACCTGCCACTCTACTGGGTTTTTTAAGCTTAATTTTGAGGGAGCTTCAAAGAGTAATCTAGGTTCAGTGGGGTTTATGGGTGTGATCCATAATTAGGAGGGCAACATAATCCTTGTGTACTATGGCTACATTGGCCACGATTCTAATAATGTGGATGAGCTAGAGGGGCTCATTCAAGGGTTGTTCTTTATTTTAATATTTAATTGGGCACCTGCAATAATCCAAGGATATTCAAGACAAATTGATCAACTTACAAAGCAAATATATCAAGGCAAGTGTGCTTCCAAGGTGGCAACCACCTAGTGATTAATTGGTAGACTGGAATAGCTGGAGACCCAGTTAGTAGTGTCGCATGCTTGGACCTTCACCCATATCAAATGCAATTGAAACAGGGTGCCTGACCACCTTGCCAATGTTGGGGAAGCCATGAAAATCCAGCTGAGGATAAGACAACTGGTGAATTTTGAGCCTCATGATTAGATTTCCCAATGTAAGGAGCTAGCAAATCAGGACATAAGAATCCCGAATATGGAGTGTGGTGATGTGGGGTGTTATTATGGCAAGGAAGGGACACATGTGGAGACCACCCATGCCACCATTCGTGATTACCATTCTACAACTATAGGTGGTTATAGTACAATCCCATAACATGACCGACAATAAATGCATTTAAGTTCCATGGTAGATGATAATGAAGACGGATTATGGAGGAATCCTCAAATAGAGGATGAAGACCCACACCATAATCAGAGGTGATTAGGGATCCACTAGGATCGTCCTATATAGGAGGAAGTAAGACATCCTCATGATGAGCATTATTAGTAGACGTCATTGGGGAAGGTCTATAAATTCAAGAGGACACTATGACACTTGCAATATTATCCTCTACAAGTTCATTGAGAGGGAGACTTTTCGAAACATAAAGAAGCAAAGTTGGGTGTCTGTGCAGAGGAATATGGGAAGATAGAGAGATATAGATCTGACAGGAAAGAAAGCCAAAGATTCAGCAAATTCAAGGAAAAAGGGTATGCAAGTGAAGGTTACCCAGGAACAAAGATAGGATTACTAGGCGAACAAGTTTTTTTGGGATAGGATTCGTATGGTTATCCGCGAGGAGATTGAAAGGGTTGAAAATGGTCTATGGGATTAGGTGAAGACTCTCAAGATTGATGATATGAAGGATGTTGTCACTAAATGGGTCCAGGACCCTAGCTTGATGATGGGGTGTCTTTTAATGTATGATCGCATCATTGCAACTTATTGGGTCATGAAGGGACTCATGTCCCACATCTTGATTAAACGGGAGAATAAATTTGTAGGGGATGTGGAGCTAGTGAGGGCATAGAAGGAACACAATGTGAACTGTCGACTGATGCATCAAAAAATTGACCTAATTGTGCGAAAGATGGGGATGTAGTTTTATCCCCCTCCCAAGGCTAATTCGAGTGTTGGTTTCTTAGGTAAAAAGAGGAAGATGACGGGATCTCTGCAAGTGGCATTAGGTTGTCATGAAGGTTTATGGTCAGAAGGTTTCCTTGCTAATTGTCGTGGTTGTCACACTTATTTGATATGCTGGTTGGGGAGGATGTGGCCATGGGTCACTGATTCTATGGTGGTTGCAGTTTTTCTGGCTCTCTATCTTTGCTTTTTGTTTCTATTTTTATGAAAGATCCTTTTGTATATGTATAAGGTTTATCTGTAAGGGGTTCAATCAGAGGCATCTAGTTTGTTTAGGTAATAGAGGCATTATAGCTGGGGCAATATTCTATGTAATGGGGAAAGGAATACTTGGAGAATTTGAGTTGGGAAAGTGGGGTTTTGTGTTTAGGAAGGAAAGGCAGAGTTATGAGTTGAACATCTGGCTATTGTGGTCCTTTGAGATCCAACAAGGTCACCAGTTTTGATTTTCTGTGTAATATTTTTGCAGTAATATAATGTTTTTATTTACAAAAAAAAACCAC
Source organism: Pseudotsuga menziesii (assembly GCA_001517045.1). Classification (NCBI taxonomy): domain Eukaryota; kingdom Viridiplantae; phylum Streptophyta; class Pinopsida; order Pinales; family Pinaceae; genus Pseudotsuga; species Pseudotsuga menziesii. The sequence goes on from LPNX011052470.1 coordinate 314,821, forward strand.
AAAATTGAATGCAGAGCTTAACATTTCAATCGATAGAAACTCTGAAAGTCATGCAAGAGTTTAATATTAATTTGTTTTATCAAGGTAATTTTAAAGGATATTCTCTTTTTTAATTCAATAGAGCTTTCAAAATCATCCTCCGACCCAAATTCAAGAAAAATCTATCATTTTTTTCTTCCTGAAATCAAATTTATCTCTCTTACATCCATGGAATCACTAACCAAGTATCCAAAATCCTTTCTAATAAAAATATTAAATCTCTCTTTAAACCTTACAAAACCCTCAATAATTATTCAGAGCATTCAAAGAAAAATATGATCCATTGCCTTATAGGTGTTTATCAAACTCCTTGCTCTTGTGGAAAATTTAATATTGGTCAAATTGGTTGGTCAATTTAAACTCGTCTCAACCATAAACCACATTCAAAATATTCGATTGTTGAACACTGTCATAACACCATGCACTTAATTTGCTTTGATCAAACCAACATTTTAGGCTCTACCCCTCATTATTTTGATCACATTATCATAAAAGCCATAAAAATTAATACACATCCCAATAATTTTTATCGAGAACATGACCATAAATTAAACCAATCTTAGAAATATCTAATCCAACTTCATTAATAATTTTCATTGTCTAGTTTATCTTCTTAACTTTCCATTTCATTATTTTAATCTTCATTTTTCCAATTCATTTATCCTATCTTATATTCTCCTTATTCGTTATTCATTCCATCTTTTAACCCTAATTTTTTATGAACTAATATTTATGTCTTTTTCTAAACTCTTTAAGCATAGGAACACAATTTTACAGTAATCCAAAAAGTGTTTCACAAGATCCAATAGACCAAAGTTGTTATTCATAGACTCTAAACTCCATCATCACCATATAGTCATTCTCTTATACAATGTTATCTCACTTCTATTTCATCATACGCCTTTCATCATTTAGTTCTCCATTTTAGTTTATTCAATTTATAAACTATAGTTCATATGATACTTTATTACATTTATTTTATTCTTCTATTTCATAATCTATTCATTGTCATATATTCTATTATTAATACTAATTAAATTTAACCATTTAAATTAATTTATTATATTAAATTATTGTTATTAATTTTTTTTGTAAAGCTACATAACACACACACATATAATGTCAAAAAAATACAAAATTACAGTGATATTTTCATCTGACATCATGACAGCTTGCGAAGGTGGAGCCACCATATTAGTCAAACAAAAATACTAACAGTTATGTCAAGTTCAAAGAAAGAGATGGCCCTCACAACAAAGGGAAAAAAATCCCCATAATAGCTAACAAACAGAGAGTTTTGATACACCATCCATGAATTTTAAGACCAGCAGGCTAGCATCCTATCTAAAACAAAAAACAAATAAAAAACCAAAAAACACAGGCATTTTCCAAGGAAAAGGAGCTTGTAAGGTAAGACCTTACATATTTATCTTATTATATAAATAAATATTATTTTTATAATTGAATTGATGATGATATGAATACATAGTCTCTCGGCATATATATAGTACATAATAGTGAAGAGTTACGTCTCTTCTCATGTCATTGTTGCATTTAGCATATATATTATTAATTAATTAATTACTTAATCTAATTTATTATTTTATTTACATATTGTTCTATTTGGTATGTTACAAGTCATCCTTCCTTGGAATGCTTCGTCCTCGAAGTATTGCTATGACTATATTTCATGCATTTCTTAGGGTCTTCATACTTATCTTTTGATTTTTTATTTTTTTCGCTTTCGATATTTGTACAACAAGTCTTGTATGCTACAATTTCCATGATTGTGGCATTGATATGGTACTTGAAAAAGTTTCCTCTTTTGAATCTTTGTTTTGATATTTACATAATGAAGTTGTGTCGACCTATTGATCTCATATATTTTGGCATGTATGGGTATGCCATGACTCTTTATTTGGCATATGGTTTCTTCAATGATGAACGATGGATCTATTAAATTGAGCACATAGATCTATGGATCAACACACGACTCACAAGATAGATCATATAATTTACTTAGCAATTGAAGAATGAAACAGTACAAAAATGGCTTGCAACTGTGAATGCTTTCATTAATCAAAAGTAATTAGATAATAATTACAATGAAGTACAATGGCTAAATGGCCTCATGCAATTCGAATCCTATGTGAGGAAATTCGAATTGGTTTGACTCTACTTGATTGAATGGTTATCTGACCTTGTCTAAATCATTATCAGAGGACTGAATGGTTAACTGACCTTGTCTAAATCAATATCGGAGTTCTAAATCACAACTCAAGTGTCTAATTCAGTATTAACTAGTTTAACTCACTGAGGTAGGTGAGTAAATGTGCCTCACCTGCATGCATCCATGCAATCCTAGCGCTAACTAAGTAGAACTTAATGTAGGGGATTAGAATTGAATGTAACTAACTCCTAACTGAGCTTAACTAGTCACCAACTCAACTCAAATGATGGAGGTTGGTATCGACACTCCCAGTGGCTCCTAATTTGTAGGGATTGATCTAGGAGGCTCCTAAACTGATGCATGCAAGTACAATCAGTGGCAGTAGACCTCAATTAGTGTTCCCCACACTTTAGTAACTGGAACATGTGCCCCAATTAGGCCAAGTGAACCCAATGGTGCCAATGACTAAAAATAGACTAGAAGGACTCCCGATTTAGACATGACTCTTGATTTAGACATATGATCAAATTGGAAAAGGGAGGATTAATAATCCTAACACCCCCCTAAATGCTAACTTGGACAATTTGTGGGCCCTGGTAACTAAGACCATACGCCACCCATTACAGCAAGTAAAGTAAAGTATCTGCTCAATGCAAGGAGCTAGGGAAAAAACCACATGGGAAAAAATCCCCCCCCTCTAACTAAGCAGATAGAATCAGGATTCAAGTTTGAAAAACTTGAAAATGTGTTGCTATAATCTCTATGATGTAGCACATCAAGATGCATGATGTTATGTGCACAAGTATCCTGGGGCCTAGCATGTAGACTTCTCCATCTTCTCCCAAAATGATGATGGAAGGAAGGAGGAATGTAGCCTTTGCCTCTTTCTGGATGAAGAGGTGTATGATCAACTCTATTCTTCTGAATGTAGTGAGATTGAGCCCTTGCCATGTAGAATCATATAGGAATTATATTGCATCTCTCTGAAGGAGGTAAGATTGCATGACATAGCGCAAGGGTCTTTCCCGTCTGAGTGTCAAATGGATTTCCAGTCATCTTCCTAGCTTCCAGTTTGGAAGTAGGGACTGGATCTGGATCTGAATCACCCTAAATCTCAATCTCATAAACCAATACAGTTGGATCTGTAATACTAGTGGAAACTGCAAAAGAAGTAGATGAAATTTTCTTACCTTCCTTTGCAAGTGGTTGTTGAGAGTGCACTGGTTCTGAAAATGACATGAAGTGTGAGAACTCATATGCCTTGGAAGCATGATTTGTAGCACCCTTCGCTATGATGTTCCTAGTAGAGATATCTGTGAGCTCCACTGAGTCAAGACCAAATATGACTCACTTTAGAGATCCAATATGAGTCATATGGTATACAGATAACAGGTTTGTAGCTAGGGAGGGAACACAAAGCACATCTTTGAACTTTCCATGTTCAAGCTTGATAGAGCCCTTCCCTTTGGATTGAACTTTACTATTATTTCCCATCTGAATACTAGGACCATCAAAAGACTGCAAGGAAGAGAATGGTTATCTGGATGCAACCATATGATTGGAAGCTCCAGAATTAATGAGGAAGGCATGTGTTGTTGAGTAGCTAGCCTTCAGTGCATGGCATGTCTCTTCATGTTCTTCAGTTTCTTCTCTATGGTCAGTCTTCCTTACGCTAGCAGGTACGGTAATGTTATGTTTATTCAGAAGAAGATCCATCTCATCAATTGTTATTCTCATACATGAACTTTCTAGATGAAAGCCCCTTCCACAATAATAACATAGTGTCTTTCCTTTGCCATTCTTCTTGCTTCTCTTCGAACCTGAAGGCTTATTTGACTGCTCTTTCTCTGCAGGAGACTCATCCTTTTTCTTCCCTTTATCATTCGCTACCTTAGGTCCTCTTGTAACCACTGCTTGATCTCTAGAATATCGAATGATCCCCATTTGGATCAACTTGTCATGCTCCTGAGTGAGAGATTCAATGAAGGAGTTAAGAGTAGGCATCTTCCAGTTTGGAGTAGACAGCTTGACAGAACGAAATGTTGATACAAATATTGAGTATTCTGCACCAAGTTTTGAGAGAATGGAAAGGATGAGTTGATCCTCCTCCTTCTCAACCTTGCACAACATCAATTGGAACACTAGATTCTTGAATTTTGTGAAGAAGTTATTGAGTGTTTCGAAGTTAGCTGGATGAAGAGAAATCAGCTCATTCTCCAGCTGATAGATCCTCAGATCATCCTGCTTATCAAATAAGGAGGCAAGCTTATCCCAAACCTCCTTGGGAGTCTTAAATCCATTGATGTGGAAGAGAAGATCTAGAGATATTGAGAGGCACAAGCATGTGTATGCTTCATCAAGCCTATTCCAATACTTCTCTTTGTCAACATAATGAATTGGCTCTTTCTTTGTCTCCATTGTGAGTCTGAAGAGTATTTTGGAGTGTAGATGCATCTCCATGTCCTCCTTCCACTGGTGGTAGTTGAAAGAGTGAGAAGGTCCATTGGAGGAGCCATTTAGAATGCAAAGGAGAGGACTAAGCTGCTGTAGCAAATGTAGTGAAGGAGACTGAGCTGCTTGTAGCAAATGCATTGAAGGAGACTGATAAACCTGTAAATCACACAATAAAACAAACAAAATAAGGTCGACAGCCTACACTTTTGGAATTTCCTTCACACCCAACATAGTTTATCAAGCAAGCTTGATCAACAATTCCTTAATTTGGGATATTAAGTTGTAAATTCTCCGCTTCTAGTGCAGTACTAGAAGGATCCGAGTATGGATCTATAGTAGGAGAAGTGCCTTGTCCTACCGAGGCTCTGATACCATATTAAATTGAGCACATAGATATGTGGATGAACACACAACTTACAAGATAGATCATACAATTTACTCAGCATTTGAAGAATGAAACAGTGCAAAAATGGTTTGCAACTGTGAATGCTTTCATTAATCAAAAGTAATTAGATAATAATTACAATGAAGTACAATGGCTAAATAGCCTCGTGTAATTCGAATCCTATGTGAGGAAATTCAAATTGGTTTGACTCCACTTGATTGAATGGTTAACTGACCTTGTCTAAATCATTATCAGAGGACTGAATGGTTAACTAACGTTGTCTAAATCAATAGCGGAGTTCATCGGAGTTCTAAATCACAACTCAAGTGTCTAATTTAGTGTTAACTAGTCTAACTGACTGAGGTAGGTGAGTAAATGCACCTCACCTGCACGCATCCATGCAATCCTAGCGCTAACTAAGTAGAACTGAATGTAGGGGATTAGAACTGAATGTAACGGACTCAGAACTGAGCTTGACTAGTCACCAACTCAACTCAACTGATGGAGGTTGGTATAGGCACTCCCAGTAGCTCCTAATTTGTAGGGATTGATATATGAGGCTCCTAAACTGATGCATGCAAGTGCAATCAATGGAAGTGGGCCTCAATTAGTGTTCCCCACACTTTAGTAACTGGAACATGTTCCCCAATTAGGCCAAGTGAACCCAATAGTGCCAGTGACTAAAAATAGACTGGAAGGACTCCTGATTTAGACATATGACCAAATTGGACAAGGGAGGATTAATAATACTAATAGGATCTTCTGGGTTTTCTTCTTTTTCGTGATCATGATTAAGAACACTTCCACTTCCTTTATTTCCACGGTGACACTCCTCTACCTTTTTTTTTTCTTTTTTTCACAATTGTTACTAGTATCATCTTTATATTCATCATTATAATGTTGGATATATTCATCCTCTTTACAATCATTATTGACGTCATTTTTCTTCATGTCCGACGTATCTAACTCTTTGTCTTTGTTATTGTTATTCTCAACTAGTACTTCTCTAGGTTTATTAATATGTTGAGCTATATGTTTGTTTTCTTTATTGTCATTTTTTTTAGCAAGAGCGGTTATGTTATATTGAAAACTCAGCAAAGAGGTTGCTGAAACGAAAATGCATTACAATAAGCATCCCAATCTCTACTTCCTCCAATCGATTAACCTACAAAAGAGCTAAGGAGGAATATCAATGCTTACAACCGAGTTGATAATAAGTTCATTGAGATCTACAACTATAGATTTATTGGCTGCAAGATCTGCCAAGACATTTAGCCCCCTAAGAATATAAAAGAAATTAACCTTCCTGAGCATTTTAGCCTTGGACCTAATTCTATTAATCAACCTTGCTGTCCTTTCATTCTTGCCCCTTCTTCCCCCATTCAATGCCTGAATAATTGCCTTGGAGTCACCGAAAACCATGACCTCATCCACTCCTTTCTTCTACAACTGCTTGAGACCTTGCTAGAGCCCATAAGCCTCAGCCATATTATTAGTATCATAACCAATGTTCCAACAGTATTCAATCTCGACTTTCCCGTCTGGATCAATGACGACTCCGCCTCCCCTAGGTTTCCCTGGATTCCCTTTGGAAGCCCCGTCAAAAAACAGTTTAAAAATCTTCCTTTCTCTTAGCCAATTCTCGAACTGAGATTTATCCATCTTGATATCCCATTCTTCCAACTTTTTAGCAGCTGCATTATTTATAGCCATGATATTAAGACTTTGCATCCATTTTTTTTCATTTTCCATCAGGTTTCCTTTATTATTGGGGATCTTTGAGATACTGACAACCTCCCCGAACAAAGCATTAACTTTGATAGTAGTCTTCCACGCTGGCTGAATCTTTTCCTGAAATATTCTATGATTTCTTTCGTTCCAAATGCACTAGCAAACTATCTTAGGGAGTTTCAACCAGCAAGCTCTTACTCCATTTTTCTGGTTCAGCTCACCTAGATATAGATTTTCCCAATTAATAAAACAGGCCTGAATTTTATCCGGCAATTGCACTCCGTATCCCCAACGCTTCAACACATCTTTCCAAACTGAAATGGCATAGGGGCACTTTAAAAATAAGTAGCTGATATTTTCGAAGGCCTCGGCACATAAGGGACAGGGAAACGGGCCAGCGAGCCCTCTTTTCTCCAAATTCTCGCCAGTGAGCACTCTCTCATGCATCAGTGACCAAATGAACATTTCAATCTTCGAAAGCGTGCTGCATTTCCATAGATAATTCCAAATATGTGGATTTACAGGCACATTATAGCTTGCTGCAAATCTTTGGTATCCTTCTGACGTTGAGTAGCTACCAGACTTCCTTCCCCAGCTACGACAATCCTTCCTGGATTTGGCTATCGGTGCTAGCCCAGCCAAATGGGTGAATAACAGAGTTTTCTCAGCTTCTAAATCTTCAGGGCACTCCGGCAATACCTAGCCAGCCCAACGATTTGGTTCCTCAGGCTCCCATTTGGATATATCCCAGACCGTATTCACCCCCATCGCGGTCATCCAATGCTGCAAACGTGGAGTTTGAGGAGGTGTCTTCCCTAGGATCCTGTCATGCCACAAATTGATCAATTTCCCATTACTTGGGACCCAATACAATTCATCTTTAAACTGAGGCAACGCCTTACTACAAACATTGAAAATTGAGGAGCCATTCTTAGTCACGTGGCCTCCATCAAGGCCTCTGAAATATTTGGCTTTCAGCACACGACTGCACCAAGAGGGCTTGGGGGCAAGCAAGTTCCAGAGCAGCTTGGCTCCCATAGCCAAGTTTTGATTTCTAAGATCTCTAATGTGTAGACCGCCCTCTGATCTGGGCAATTTAATAATTTTCCAACTGACCAATGCACATTTTTTGCCTCCCCCAACACTGCCACCCTACCAAAGAAAGGATCTAACCAGTCCTTCAATTTGAGTTATTATTTTGGTCGAAGCTAGAAGATGAGAGCTCTGATAGAGCAGGTAGCTGTTCAAGACAGCTTTTATTAAGACAACCTTCCCATCCAAATTTAACCAAATTGACCCCCATCCTTTGATTTGTCTTTTTGATTTTTTTCACAATTGGATTCCAGGCTGTGCTCTTGGGTTTGGATTTGAAAATGGGGATCCTTAGATAATTGAAGGACTCCCAGGCAACAACACCATCCATATTGAGAACCCGAGTAATATCTAGCATTTCCCTAGGATTTATATTCCACCCATAGATCTGACTTTTCCTTAAATTGATTTGGCTTCTGGAGGCGTGATAGTAATGGTTCAGTTCAGTCTTGAAACGACGGGCTATAATTTGACTGGCTCCTCCAAGCAATATAGTATCATCCGTGAATTGCGCATGATTGATATATTTTGTGCCTCTAGCCATCCTAATGCTGGATAGGTCCTGTTCATGCCTGGCATATTCCAGCTGAAATCTTAGAACTGAAGCCTAGATGGCATAAAGCAAAGGGGAGAGTGGGAAACCTTGCCTCAGACCTCTCGAATCCTTAAAGAAGGGGGCACCTCTTCCATTGACTAGCGGGGCTATCCACGGCTTGCTGATACAGGCCTTGATCCATGAGATAAATTCTGAAGCAAAACCAAATTTTCGCATTACCTAAAAGAGAAATGGATCGCTGACTCTATCGAAGGCATTTGCAAGGTCAATTTTTACCACCATTCCTTTGTCGTCGTTCTTTAGACTAGAATGTATAGCCTCTTGGACTAAGATAATATTTTCCCAGATCTTCCTGCCTTTAACAAATCTGCCTTAGTTCTCCGGGATAAGGCTAGGTAGGATATGTTTTAGTCTGCTGGCCATTATCTTAGTTATGATTTTATAACCTATGTTGCACAAGGATATAGGACGAAACCTGTCAAAAGATTTAGCCTCCTTCTCTTTGGGGATGAGAGCCAGAAAGGCAGAGTTCGTGCTGCCTCCAATTTTACTGCACCTCTGAGATTTGCTGACCATTTTAAGTAAGTCATTTTTTATTATGTCCCAGCAAAGTTTTATGAAATTAGCATTATACCCATAAGGACCCGGAGCTTTGTCATCCTCCATACCATCGACGACCATCTTGATTTCATCTAGCGTGATACTCTGAGTTAGAGCTTCATTGTCACTATTTTTTATTACGTTGGGAACCAGATTCAAGAGCTGGTTGTCTTCCATGATTGGCTGGGCATTGAATAGTTCACTGAAACACCTCGTCGCTTTAGTTTTTATGTCTTCGAAATTGCTGAAAAGATTGTCCTGAGACTGAATTTCAAGTACATAGTTGAAATTTTTTCTTGCCTCGGCCTGCTTGTGGAAAAAAGTAGTGTTCCTATTGCCTTCATTCAGCCATTTGCATCTAAACTTTAATCTCCACCATTCGGATTCTTGTCTGCAGGCAGTGTGGAGGTTTGATTGCAGCTTGATCTCAGTTTGGATGTCATTTTGGTCCACGATTTTATCCTCCATGCCGGCCTGGTGGTTCTCCAGCGCTAGAGCAGCGTGGGTTTTTTTATAAATGGGAGAGGGGATCGACTTAGCCCAAGATTTTAGTGCTTTTTTAAGCCTTCTGAGTTTCTCCTCCCATACGAAGAAGGGAGACCCTATAACCAGGGGAGACCAAGAATCAACAACAATCCTTAGAAACTCAGGTTGAGTGGCCCACAAAAGATTGAATCTGAATGGAATAGGGCCCAGATTCTTATCATTAACCATCTCAAGGAGAATAGGCTTGTGATCCGATCCTCCAAACGGTAAGATTTTGGAAGACAAATTCAGACCTAGCAGGAGGAAGGTGTCCTGGACCAGGAAATGATTGAGTCTGGCAGCAATATGCCCAGGCCCAATCCTCTTGTTATTCCAAGTATACTTTCCAGAAGATGGCTTAACATCCATGAGATCCCATTCCAAGATGATCTCATCAATAGTTTCTCTGATGGGCTCTCTGACCAAGTAGCCCCCTCTTTTTTCATCTTGGCTAAGGATGACATTTAGATCCCCCGCAAGAATTACATTACCTTGCAAGTTGCTCTTTTCCTTGCGAAGGAGACTCCAACACACATTTTTTCCAACATTGGAGTTGGGTGCATAAATATTGAAAATTCTTACTAGGGTATTTGTGTCTTTTTGCCTCAGTAGGGTGAGGATCCAACAAGAGATGTACTTGATGTCAACAACCTCAAATTTTTTATCATCCCACAAAGTTCCAATACCTCCAGATACGCCCCTTGAACTAATTGCAGCTTTACCTCTTTTTTTCCAAAATTTTAGACTTACATGGAGAAATGCAGCTTCCTCCATCTTGGTCTCCTCGATCAAAAAGATGTCCGGTTGATGTTAAGATATTAGATCTGTCATTGCTTCTTCCTTGATTTTGCTACCGAGACCTCTGTAGTTCCAGGCAAGGACCTTCATTACTTACTTTTGGTGAGCGAAGGCATCCCTTTCTGGGCATGCCCCTACTGGCGGGTGTTTCTAGTGTTTTTCAGCAGCCTTTCCAGGGTTAGCTGGGAGCCTTGCAAGCTTATCCTTGTAGGTAGCTTGTTCCCTAACTTCTTTCTTGGATTTCCTTCCTTTCATTTTAGTCAGTCTTGGATTAGTCAGTTCTATTTCCCCCTCCTCTTCTTCTTCTTCTTCCGATTCAGATTCTTCCTCTGACTTCCCCAAGTTTTCCCCTACTTTTATCACTGATGTGTCCTCATCTTGATCCTTCATTTGTTGGACTGATAGATCTACTTTGAGTTCCCTACTATCTCCATTACTAGATTTCTCTTCGACTTCAAGGGGGTCATCCCTTGCTTCAATAGTTTCTTTAGTCCTGGAAGTTTCTGGGGATCCTTCAAGAGGGATTACCCTTGCTTCTTTATTCCCCTCACCCTTCTTTGGTTCCATTCCGGACTGATTTTTGGTTTTAGATCTATTCACCTTTTTCCATCCTTCCACCTTGTCTTGTTGGATCTCAGGCTTTTTAAGGCAATTGCGGATGAAGTGTCTATATTCATGGCAACCTTTGCACTTGAAAGGGAGCTGTTCATAGTCAAGCTTTTGGAAATGGAACCAATTCCCCATTGTTAATTTTATAGCTTCTGGCAGGTCAACTTCGAGATTGACCTCAACGCATATGCGGGCATAAGCATATTGGTCCTTTGGGCTAGCCATGTCAATGTATTTCCCCAGTACACTCCCTATAGCTTGGAGGGATTTAGGGTTCCAGCGGTGCATGGGGAGGTTGGGTAGCTTGACCCAGACTGGCACTGCTTTAGGGGTGTTAGCCTCAGGGTCGAAATCCAGATTCCACCCATTAAGATAAAGACCTTATGGCCCCATGAAATAGGGCCCATTCCTGAAAATTAAATCTTTGTCTTCCTTGGATTCGAAGTCGAATAGAAAATAACCTCTTCCGACGGAGTATGATGCAACATTTTTGGAGATTAGGGGCCTCCAGTTTCTTTAGACCAAACTGTCAGTAGTTTTTGGCGAGGGCCAGAGCCCCGTCAATTGCCCAATCAGGGCTCGGTCTACTAGGGAGAGAGCAACCCGAATAGTTTCTTCCGGAGGAAGGGCAACTTCCGGCACATCTTCAATTCTTTTGACAAACTTCAGACGGTCTCCTTTGCCGGATCTCCTATTGTGAGAGGCAATTAACCAGTCAAAGGCATCCAAGCATAGATCCAGAGACGGATCACCGCCCACACCAGTCACCATCGGACTGCCCCACCAGAGAAACCTCTCAGCACATGGGCCAGCGTGAGGACAGCCTCGGATTCAGCCAAAGAGAAGATCCGATAGCCTAGAGGGGCCTGGCAAGTGGAGCCCAAGGGCCAGGTGCAGATCACTGGCAATGAGATAGCAGCTTGTGATCCAAGGAGTGTGTCCAACCTGCAAAAAACCTCCAACTGCCGACGTGAGCTCTCTTATTTTTCCTAATTAACATCGTTTTCTTTATTGTCATTCACAACAACCTCTTTTGTAGATTTATTTTGATCTTCCACAATTTGAATTCCATGCATGTCCTTTTTATCTTTATTTTCTTCATCATTGCTATCCTCTTCCTGATTATATCCTTGGTTTTGGTTTGGATCCTTGGAATAGCTTCCAATTTGTCCTTGTTTTGGAGTTTCGCTATCCATTTTTAACAATTTTGTAGTTGTGTAGACTAGACCATTCATGTGATTCTTTTTTGTTCCTTGAATGAAATTGCAACAAATTTATGGCATATGTGTATGTTTATGGCTAGATATTGCTTTTTGCATCTTGTATTTCGAATGGTGGCTCATTTCTAGCATATGTATATGTTTATGTTTAGGCATTGCTTTTTGTGTCTTGTATTTCGAACTTTGGTTCTTATAATTTCTTATGTCTGATGCCCCGAACTTTTTGGGAGGCGGAATGTAAGGATTGATATGTGATTCTCGTACTTTTGTTGCCATGGATGCCAGCTCTTCCTTCCTTGAAAATCCAGGGGTCGTAATCACTTCTTATGTCGTAGGTGTAGTAGAAGTTTCATGCTCTTCTTTATTTGAAAATTCAGGGGTCGTAATCCCTTCTTCTGTTGTAGGTGTAGTAGCAGTTTCCTGGTCTTCTTTACTTGAGACTTCGGAGACCATAACCACTTCTTCTTATTCTTGGTTCCTCTTAGATATTTTTTCTTTTATTTGTAATAGCATTGTTTTCAGTTTTACATAAAATTCCTTTTCTTCAAACAATCTTCTTTCTATTTCTTCGATTCTATATTCTTCATGTTTTTTTTTAATCTCCTTTAGGTTTTTGGAATGGGTTAATAATGATCTTATTAAATGAGGAAACATGGTGATCCCAAGAAGAATTTTTGTGTAGCCTCAAAATTATATGTAGAATTTTAACTATTAAAATATTAATTATAATAATAATATATATTTTTTACAAGAACGGTTATAATTGTATTAAACAATCAGTGATGTAACCACTGAGATAGAACCATAGAGTACACAATTGCCCTTATAAAGAGGAATTCATAGTTCTAAAAACTATTGCCCATACACAAAAACTACTACCCAACCCATTTAGAAAACTTCCTTTACACAGTTATGATGATTGAGAAAAAAAACCATTTTTGCTAGAGACTTGCTATGCACAACTAAACTAGAGAAACAAAATGAAAAATTGTGAAGGAGTCCTTGATTACTTTCCATGACTGCCATGAAGAGAAGAAGAACCTGTAAATGCAAAAGCCTCCATTTTCGCCACGTTGAGCTCCAACTTTTCGACTTTGATTTCCAAATTTGCAAGCATTCCAGTCATTGTTTGCTCTGTCTGAGAGATGGAGTGAGAAAATTTGTTCTGTAGCTAGACGATGTCATGATCTACCATTTCCAGAAAATGCCCTCCCTCAATATCCAACCAGTGTAGAAAACGATTTTGTCATTTAATATTCTTCTTGATTTCCCTTATATCGATCGCGACGGACTGGACAAGAGCTAAAGACGCCATGGATTCAGAGGAAGCATCCATTGTGATGAAGGCAGTCTGTAATCCAACAATCTTGATCTTGTTTTTTCCTTGGTGTTTGCGGGAAAACCAAAATTGGAGGATGCATACATTGTTGGAGCCCTGGGTATCAACTAATTCATCCTCCACGTTCATAATTGCCAATATCACAGGACGACCTTCCACAAGGTTCTCACACTGGAGATGGGACTATGAATGACACATGATTCCAACAAAATCAGCTAACAACATTGGGCGGGACGCAAGGAAGGTACGATCTGTCCAAAATAAATCCACAGAGCAAGCCACATGTAGGAACCCATGTGCCAGTAGATGGATAGGATATGCACCACGATCCACGGGACGTAAAACGTGGTTCCATGTGGGGGGGCTTAAGGAAAGTCCTTTAGGCCATAGTCCATGGTCCTATGGGATTTGGCAATTGGTGTTAGAACCATTTATCACTAGAACACCTTTGCATAAGGTAGACGCAATATTCGCAACCTTGTCTGCTTTTCCATTTAGCTTCCTTAGGACATGAAAGGAATCAATTTTTCAAGAAAAAAATTGGCGAGGCTCTGTATTTTCCTAATCAACTGTTCGATCTGCAATTGAAAAGGAAGTGAATTGGTATAGAGAGCTTTTATGATTAACCTTGAATCAACGACCACTGTAATTTCCTCGATACCTTGATTTATGGCTTGACGAAGGCCTTGCCAAAGGGCCAAGGCTTCAACGACATTATTTGTTTCTTCTCCTAGTCCGCAAGAGTAGATCTTTTCCTGAATTCTGCCTGGGGTGATGAGAACACCTCCCCCCTTGCCACCCCTTACAATAATAATTTGTTATTAATATGGTAATAATATTATTATTATAAAATTTTAATAGTTTTTGGAAATATATATATTATTATTATGTTATTTTGGGGGGAATACTTTACATATTAAAATAATAATAATATATTTTCTAATATTTATATTGTTTTGGATGGGAGTATGGAGATGGGAGATATTTGCAAAGAGAGCTTAGAGATGGGAGAATTAGAAAACAAACCATGGGCTAGTTTTATAAAACCATGGACTAGGTTTTATAAAACCATGAACTGGTTTGTTGATGGCTTTCTTTTACTTTGTTTTATTTATGTTTCTTTCTTTTTTCCTTTTTCCCTTTTTCCTTCATATTTTTCCTTTTTCTTCTCTCCCACATGACAAGAGCAAAACCACTCTGATACCACTTGTAAGGTAACACCTTAAATATTTATCTTATTATATAAATAAATATATATTTATAATTGAATTGATGATGATATGAATACATAGTCTCTCACCATATATATAGTACATAATAGTGAAGAGTTACATCTCTTCTCATGTCGTTGTTGCATTTAGCATATATAATATTAATTAATTAATATAATTGATTATTTTATTTACATATTATTCTATTTGGTATGTTGCAAATCTCCTTCTAGAGAGGGTGTGCACCATGAGAAGAGTCAGCATACTCTTCAATGATCGGGAAAGCCTTGAATTCCAAGTCTAGGGACTCTGCTTTAGGAAGCTTCACCAGCAACATATCCTTCTTTTTTGGCATGACCAAGTTCTATAGGTCTAGTTGTCGTATCTTCTTTGTAGATCCAACAATAAGTTAAGTGGGAGTCGAAGCATCCAAAAGTCCATCAATTGCAAAGTTTGGTGGTTACTTCTTTAACCTACATGCTTACACTGCTCCATTGAAACACTTTGTGAAACCCCCTCCACTAAATTTTCCTCTGCAAGGTCCAACCTCTGTGCTCCCACTACCTCGAAGCGTTTGTCAAATAGAGCTTGCCCCTAAACAAATTTATCATCAAGATTGTTCAAGCCATCCATAGTTTGCTCCATAGTAACCCGCATTTCCAAGGTTGTGGCTTTGGAGTTCCTTCACTTATCTTGGACATCCTACATCATGAGGCCCATCATGTTCTTACCAACCTAATAATTATTTATCTTATAAGCAGACCACACAAAGGCTAACTGATGGGAAACTATGCCAACCTCCTAGTCATCTGTTAGACCACGAACCAATGATGAGATAAAACTCACATATCACCACCTCCATAACCACCATATCCTTGCAACTCGAGGCTCCTCGGCTGCTACTGCCTCTCCTTGGTTTTCCCCTCTGGCACATATCCATATCTTCTTTAACACCACTCCCGTAATTCTTCTGAAATAGATATCTCTAGTAATGTGAATAGAAAACCAAAATCACAAATATTGGCTCCATTTCATATTCACCCTACACATAAACCCCCCCATAGCACATGTGGGAACAGTCTCACGAACCTCCAAGCATGAATGCACTCTATCCTACGATCCATCCTTTCCCTAGAGCAAGGAGTTATCAACCCAAGAGCCATTAAACCCACATTAAGCATCACCCTAACCTTAATAACTCTTCTATGCCCTCCTCTTCATGCGTTGGTGTCTAGGATATTGTCTAGCGTGATCCCCACGTGACCTCCACCCGCATCCATGGTAAATTATTATAATTAATATTTTTTTGACAAAAATGGTTGAGAAATTTTATATAAAAAAGAGAAAACGATGTTACAACATACAGAAAGTAGAATGCTCCCACAAGAGGGTAGCATCCAAAACTCCTTGCTCATCTTTCTCATATTTGTAGCTATCCCAAAAGAATTGTACTCTATGAAATCTATACCTTCTTAAAAATTGACCAAGAAGTAGAATACAAAAACAAGACATTATAAAGGCTTATAAGAGAGCTTAAAACTAAGCCACATTCTGCTAGTATCCAGCCATACTTTAAAAGTTGCATTCATACTGAATCCTAGAACTACTTTTTGAAAATTTCTATCTGCAGTTTGAGAACTGCTTTCCTCATCCAAATCCGCCTTTTCTTTATCTCCCTTAAGCTCCAAATCACCTTCTGCTCCAAAACACCTTCTGCTGAGGTCCAAAAACCATTCCCAAATGCCAACTTATTTCCTCAAGAAGCCCAATAACCAAGATGCCCAATGCTATTTACACAATCTTTTGCCACATGTTGGGTATTGAAAAAATTGAAAATTAAAAAATTGACAACGCAGCTCCATTCTCCACTCTCCACACACTCCACTATCCAATTTCCCTTCTCCTGCCCCTTCGACCTCACAAGTGACCTCCTATAACAAGAATGAACACCAAAAACGTCTACCTTTGTGCATGACACATTGCAGATATCATAACCTGTCACCAAATTCTGTTGATTTCCCTTCTTGCCTGCAGATGTGAAGAGAATCGAATGTGATTGTTTTCTTCCTCTGAGTAGGAGTGGCTGAGTAAGCCAGTTTACATGAGAGGCAGAGTTGCATTTGCAACACTTAGGTACTGCTAGCAGCAGAGAGCTGTTGAATACAAGTAGACTTCCTCTACGTGTGGAGGTTGTGGACAGTTTACAAGAGCGGCAAATTTTTTGAACCACTTCGAAATTGCGAACAACTGAGAGCCTGTGGTGGAAAAAGCTGATTATCTGAACTGTCAAAAGAATTTTGGTTTGGGTAAGCCTTTCGTTTTCTCTGTAATACATACCTGTAAAATGGAGTTTTATACTGATCCTTCATGATGGTAAAAACCAGTTCAGGGAATCCAGCTTACACCTTTCCTTTCTTCATTACAGACAAGCTCTCCATAATTTAATAAGACTCCTCTATTAGCCATTAAATCATCCCGCTTATTGTTTGTTCTCAAGATATGAAATAACTTTATAGATCTGAACTCCCTTCCTAGACATATAAGGATGTGACGCAATTTGATTGTTGGGTTCTTGATCTTCTTATACAACAGTCTTTCTTCCCTAATGACCATGAGCGAATCACCATAGACTGCTATCTCCTTCATTCCACAACTGTTTGCAATCTCCAACCCTTTGAGTAGGGCAAGCCACTCAGGCCCATTGTTGGATTTCTTGCCCAAGCCCCAGGCATAGTCTTTCAGCTTGTTCCCTCTAGGATAAAAAATAACTCCTCCTGCCACAACAAGCCCCGGATTGCCTTTAGAGGCCCCATCAAATAGAAGGAAGTTACAGCTCAGGTTTAGTCTCCACTGAGAAAAACCTTCTCCACTTATCCTCAGCTGCCAATTTAAACAGTTGGGTCTTTTGGCTGCCATATGCTAGCTATTGGGTCTTTTGTTTACCTGTCTCCAACCTTCTTCTTGGCATTTCCTAGGATCCTCTTTCACATCTTTAGGGAATCTTTTGACAAAGTGACCATATTCATGGCACTTTATGCACTTGAATGGAAGCTGCTCATAATCGACCTTCTGCAAATATTCCCAACCATCCATGAACAAGTTCACTTCTTTTGGTAATCCTTTCTCTAAATCGACTTCCACACATATCCTTGCGCATGAGAATAATAGTCCCTTTGGATCGGCCTTGTCAATGTATTTACCAATGGTATTTCCAATGGCTTGAAGGGCTTCGTCATTCCAACAGTGCAAAGGAATATGAGGAAGACATACCCACACCAACATTGCTGAGGGGACATCCTTTTCAGGCTCAAAGTCCAATGGTTTAGATACAGGCCTCTCGGCCCCATGAAGTAAGGCCCACTTCTAAAGATGAGATCCTTGTCATCTTTGTTCTCAAACAAGAAAACAAAATACCCTTTTCCGCAGAAGCAGTGTTGTAGGCCTCTAGAGATCAAAAGCATCCAATTCTTCGAGATCCAGTATTCCATGGTTTTCAGAGAAGGACAAATCCTAGTGAACTGTCCTATTAGACCCTTCTCACTCAAGGCAAGAGCCTTCACTCTTGAAGCATCTGACATGATCTGAATGTGGGGGGTTGTCGCCTGCCTCACAAAGCTTGAAGCCTAAACTTCAGAGACTGGAGGAGTGAGGAGTCAACCAGGGCTTTGAAGGTATCCTCTAAGAGGAATTTTCTCTCCTCTGGAGTGGGATCTGGAGGATCCATGAGCACAAGACAAGATCAGACTCGTGCGGATCTGACTGATCAAGACACCTTCGAATATTCTCTAAAGCATCGAGTCAACAATTCTGATCTGCAAAAATGAGCTAGAATAAACCCAAACTACAAATGTAACCAGTAGCAACACGCCTTCCTGCTTCCTGTATATCCGACCTCACCCCTGCACATATGAGCCTCACTAGTTACGACTGAGAGCCTCACCCCTGTACAGACGAACCTCACCAATTATGGCTGCAAGCCTCACTGCTGATGTTGCTCACGGTTGCTCACGCTACTCACCAGATGAACCATTTCAATTAAATTATTGTATTATATTATTATTATTAATATTAAATTATATTTGATCACTTTCTTTCTTTTTTTCAGACAACGACCGCGAGTGTGAGATCGCATGCAAAGGACGCAGTATTGGCGCAGCAGTCAAGGCAGATCTCCTAAAGCTGCTACAGGGAGGCTGGGCGGGATTGCAGGCGGTCGTCCGTGGGATGGTTGAGCTCCGATGACTGAGAGAGGAGGATCAGATCCTCCCTCGGAGCTCTTGCAGGCCCACACTCCCTAGGAAATTGAGGATTTTAAGGAGGCTCGTAGCGGCTCATGGGAAGAAATCATCCCCCAGGCATTAGAAATTTATCAATAAGCTAGCAAATATCCCCTCAGCAGCCCTCCCTGTAGCTAGATCCTACAAGACATCCCTAAACCTTGCAAAAAAAGGTCTAATTGTCCAGTTCACAGGACTGTAGCCGTCTCCTAGGGCTATAGAATTCTAAATCAAAAGACTTTGGAAACCATTAATCAAGGAGGATGCAAGTAGCTACTTCATTGGAAAAGGTTTTTTCATTTTCATTTTTGATAGCAAAGAAGACAAAGAACACATATTCAGAAACGAACCATACTTCATGGGGCCACAAGGACTATACCTCAACAAACGGACCCCAGACTTTGATCCGACACAAGATGCCCCTTCTGCATTTCCGGTTTGGGTGAGATTGCCTCATCTTCCTCTACATTGTTGGAGCTAGGAATCATTAGAAGCAATAGGAAATACCCTTGTCAAGTTCATAGATGTAGCTAAAAGACGTGATCAATAATCCTGTTCCCGGATATGCATAGAGGTAGACCTAGAAGTAGGACTACCGGAGGCCATCAATCTCACATTAGTAGGCTAGTCCCATAGCCAAGAGCTAGATTACAAGCAAATCTCATTCAAATGCAGACACTACAGAGAATATGGGCACTTCGCAAGGCACTGCAAAAAGAAGGAAGAGGAAACAACAAAGACAAGGAAAGAAGGCCATTGGAAAACAATACAAAAGAAAATAGGAGGAAAAACCAAAGCAAAAGAAGGACAACAAGAGCCTTTGGACCCAAGGACTCAATCCAACCTGAGACCCAAAAAAAATAGTGCAGAGACCACCGGAAGGATCTTCGAATGCCTTCACCCTCTTGGAAAATGACGAGGAAGATCATGAAGGAGAGGAAAACCAGGAAGAGCGAGAGGAGGGAGAAATATCCAAATCAGTTGGGAAAGAGCAAGAGTTACTACTTGAACCCTCAACTCTCAAACCCACAGTTTTTCCCACCAAAAGCAAGGTCTCATCCCCATCTTATGCATAAATGGCCAAGAGAAGAACACATGAAGCTATCTCCACCTCAGAGGAAGAACTTTGTGAAAGATCTCCCAAGAGACAAGGGGGAGAATCCAACATAGAGTTAAGAGAAGAAGAATTGGAAAGCCAGAAAATGCAAGGAAATGAATCCACTCTGGAAAGATCCTTCACCAAGAAACCAATGACGCAAAGCAACAAAGGAGGATCCTCCTACCGCACCCAGATTAAATAATGAAGTTGGTCTCTTGGAATTGCAGACAAAGTGAAAGCGGTAAAATATTTGGTAGGAATGGATCCGATAGATATTCTCCTACTCCAAGAGACCAAAATGGAGGAAGAAACTCTCCTCTCTCTTATAAAAACAACATGGCAAAAACAAGAAGGACATGCATCCAGCGCCAGAGGAGCTTCAAGTGGCTTGGACACTCTTTAGAAAAAGAATGACTTCACTCTCCTCAATTCCTTCTCAACGCATCATTGGATCGTCATGGAGCTACAACACCTAACTTCCAAGGTAAGTATTGCTCTATTCAACCTTTGCAGACCTGTGCACTATCTAGAAAAGAAAGAATGTTGGAACACTCTAGCAGAATTCCTCGAGATCTATCCCCCCCAAGATAATATTCGTCGGGGACTTAAATCTACTGAGGTTATGAGAGGAAAAAAAAAGGGGGCTTCTTTGGGAGGGACTGTTTCAAAGAACAACTCCAAGACCTTATACTTCAATGGGATCTCATGGACATTAAACACAAACAAGGTCGATATACCTGGATAAACAAAAGAGTGGGGGTAAAGTATATTGCGGCCAGGATGGATTGATTCTTAGCCCAAATCTGTCTCCTCTTGGAAGGGAAGCTGCTGTAGTCCCAAATCATGGCTAATCTAGCTTCGGACCACAAACCCATCCTTCTCTCTATCCAAATTGCTGAAAATATAGGGTCGATCCCCTTCAGGTACAACCCTTAGTGGATCTCTTCTCCCGGATTCTCTAAGATTGTGGAAGATGCTTGGGGACAACCAATCACTGGACCCCCGAGCTTCGTATGGGAACAAAAGATCAAAAATACCAAGGTAGCACTAAAAGAATGGGAAAAAATAAACAACAGGAATTCATCCAAGTAAAGGAAAGAAATGGTCTCCTCCCTCCTAGCATCTCAAATGGAAATGGATATAAAGACCGTAGAGATACATGATCTAGAGCAAGAAGTAAAATTGCAAGCCAAAGCCTATCAAGCCTTTCACAAGGAAGAAGAGTACTTGAGACTCAAATCCCATATAACTTGGCTAAAATCTGGGGACAAGAACACCGCTTTCTTCCACAGACAAGCAAAGGCTCGACAATCTCACAATCATATCGATCAAATGGACAGATAGCTAAAGGCCAGGACCAGTTAAAAGAAGAAGCGTATAAGCACTTTAATAATCTCTTCCTAGAGAGAGGAGATGAGGATGAGGACATCACTAAGGATTTCCTGGAAAAGATACCGGTTCTGATTCTTCCTTGGGAGAACGAGGATCTCCTAAAACCTTTCTTCGAAGCAGAGATCACATCTGTAATATGGGGCATGGATCCGGATAAAGCACCAGGGATGGATGGGTTCTCAATCCACTTCTACAAAGCCTGTGGAGAATTATAAAGAAGGATCTGATAAGGATGATAAAAAGTTTTCAACAAAAAGCCAAAATAGGGGGAGGAAAAAACTCTACGCTCATGGCTTTAATTCCCAAAGAGGCCAACCCAGGATATTTCGCTCGGTTCAGGACGATCTCTCTTTGTAATGCCTCATATAAAATTTGCTCCAAACTGATGGAAAACCGTTTAAAAACTCTCATGTGTAAGGTAGTCTCCCATAACCAAGGAGGATTTATCAAAGGACAACATATATTGGACAATGTCATCCTCGTTCAAGAAATGATCCACTCCAGCAAGACACGAAAGGATAAAGCTATGATCATAAAAGTGGACATGTCAAACGCATTTGACAGAGTCAAACACATCTTTTTGTTAGAGTTCTAGAGAAATTCAGGTTCAACACTTAGTTTATCAGCCAAATAAAAGCTTGCATTGGGGGCTTGTGGATAGCTCCCCTGATCAACGAAAGGCTAGCCAAATTCTTTCAAGCTACCTGAGGGATCAGGCAATGATGCCCCCTATCCTCCTTCCTCTACATCCTTATCACTGAATCGTTGAGAAGGAAGCTACAGATGGAAAAGGTGGTTGAGAACCTGCGAGGAATTTGAATCGTTCAGGGAGTTGAACCCATCAATCATGCTTTCTTTGTTGACGACTCCCTTTTCTTAGGAGGAGCTTCCACGAACATCAGAAGAGAATTTAAAGGAGTCCTTCACTCTTACTGTGCAGTCTCAAGTGGGAAAATTAACTACAATAAAAGCTCAATTTACGGTTGGAACATGGATCAAATGGATATATCAAGAATTGCAAGAACACTGGGAATGAAAGGATGGGACAAATGGGGAAGCTTCAAAGATCGAGGACTCCCTATCTCTTCCGTTGTTTACAAATAAAATCATTGGCAAGATGTGGAGAACAAGATAAAATCCAAGCTTAGTGAATGGGGAGGACGATGGCTGAATTAAGTAGGGAAGCTTGTGTTTCTAAACTCTGTCCTTACCTCCCTCCCAGTTTATCAATCGTCAATAGCTTTAGCTCTAAAATCCTTCACCGAAAAAGTCTTGAAGCATCTGAAAAGTTTCCTATGGAGAGGGGGGGAAGGGAACCAAAAAAAGTTACATATTGTTAATTGAAACGTGGTTAAAATATCCAAAAAAGAGGGAGGACTACAAATCCGAGACACCCATCTATCAAACCTGGCAATGGGTGGTAAAATTATGTGGCAAACTCTGTTAGGAAAAAGCCATTGCGTTAGCCAAACAATTCAGAAAATATACCTCACTCGCTCTAGAAGAAGATGTTTGGATACCCAACCCCTTCCAAAAGGAACTCCCTTATGGAATTTGTGCAGGAAGGGGATGGAATTCTTCTAAACACTGCTCCATTGGATCCCAAGAAATGGGAAGAAGATTCACTTATGGGAAGACAACATTATTGGACATCCCCCCTGAATAGCTTCACTGAGCTAGATGGAATTCTTGATTAGACGTTGAAAAAAAAACTTAAAACCTTGTTTGATACATCAAGTTGGTCAGCTAATGGAATTTGGGAGATTTGGGATATCCTAGAGGCTCCGTCGACCCTTTCGATGGCCAAGAGGTCCTTGCTTCACCGCCTTTCAGGATGTGCCCCAATTCAGACCTAATTCCTTAACAAAAGAGGGTGGGGCAAGACTGGGGAATACACGGTTGGGCTGGGATATAAGCTCCTCTAAACTGAAAAAGACCCCAACTTTCAGCAGAAGCTCTCTCTTTTGGGATACAAAAAATAAATTTTTGCACCTAGCTCCTTGGGCACAAAAAAATATTAAATGGGGAAAACCTGGCCAAAAGATGCATCCTTGGTCATCACCGGTGCCCGCTATGCTGCAAAGAGCTGGAAACCATCGATCATCTCTTTTTGGAATGCAAGTTCTCATTGCAAGTTTGGACTTTACTACTAAAATACCTCCAGATCTCAGCCCCCATCTCCACCAACATACCTCAACTTTTCATCTCATGGCAGAAAAGGTATCCTTCCCCTTTGAGACACAAGCTGATTTGGAAACAGATATGGTTGGTTCTCCCAAAGTTCATTTGCCGGAAGATCTAAAAAGCTAGGAATCGCGCAATCTTCAGGAACATCCCTCCCAAACGAGTCCAAGTAGTTGGGCAGGCAAAAGGACTCTTGTTGGAAAACTTAAAATCCACTGGAAAGAATATGAACTCCACAACTACCGAGAGGGAAAGAAACTGGGTAGGGGAGCTTACGCCTCTGGACTTTCCCAACTTACAAAGTCGGTCAAAAAAATCCAATAGTAGAAAGCAAGATTGACTAGCTCTGAATTCGACATATGGTGGAAAGATCGGAACAAAAACTACCTCTTCTTCGATGGAGCTTCCAGAGGCAACCCTGGAGAAGCAGGAGCGGGAGGGATGCTCTCCTCCCTTAAAGGAAACACTAACATCAAATATAGTTTGGGGTTGGGGATCAAGTCCAACAACCAAGCATAAGCATTGTCTCTCCTAAAAGGATGTCAGCTAGCCCTCCTCTTAGGCTATAAGGAAATTCTAATCTTTGGAGATTCTATGATTCTCATCAGTGTTGTAATTCATGGGCACAAGCTGCGTAATGCCAATCTAAACTCCTATTTGGAGAGGATCCAAATTCTGCTACCTAAATTTGGCTATATAAAGTTTTATCGTATTTTAAGGATTCTAAATTTCGAGGAAGACAAAATTGTAAACCAAGGGGTTACTCTCCCCATTGGATCACTAAATACCACGTTGTGGGGGGAGGAAACACAACCATTGCCTTAAACTTGGACTTGGAGAAACCGCGGAGGAGCAATGGAGTGGGCTCCTGATGTTCCACAGATTGGCGAGTGATGTTCCATGGGATGCAAAGGGGAGCAGATCACAGGTAATGATTATTGGCAGGAGCTGATAGTTCCAACAGTCTCTAAGGCTGATAGAAATGGACAGTCTTCAGGAGCTGACTGATGCGAGGGATAGAACAATAGGCGATGAGAAGAGGATTGCGTCATGGAGAGGAAGTTGAAAGATGAGTAATATGATGAGGCTGATGATGCAGGCGGCTAGATGGAATATACAGTCAGGGAACAACGCGGGTAATTGGATGATCGATGGGCGGTTCGAGGTTCTCTGCATAGAGCCATGAATGCGTTGAA
Source organism: Pseudotsuga menziesii (assembly GCA_001517045.1). Taxonomy (NCBI): domain Eukaryota; kingdom Viridiplantae; phylum Streptophyta; class Pinopsida; order Pinales; family Pinaceae; genus Pseudotsuga; species Pseudotsuga menziesii. The sequence goes on from LPNX011052470.1 coordinate 339,698, forward strand.
GAGCTAGGATGGATTTCATCCATTTCTTCTGGATGATACAGAATCAAAGGAGGACGTCCAAATTGGATGCCTGTGGAAAAGGAAGGGACTCATAGATTTTTATCATGTTGATTGGAATCCTCAAAGATTGAGGAATTGTGTAAATTTCAAGGTTTTGGCGTTAAGCCACGACATAGATTTGTATCACGTTGATTGGAATCCTCAAAGATTGAGGAATTGTGTAAATTTCAAGGTTTTGGTGTTAAGCCACGACCAATTCTTTTTAATAAAAATTTTAACCATTCTCATAAAAAAAAATTAATATTAAATTATATTTGATTAAATTATGACATTTTTCACTTTTTAGTTTTTAATCTTTTTATAAGTCAATTTGCTTTTTTATAATAATTTTTTAACTCAAATAATTAGTCATTCTTATTTAACTTTAGAAAATTTCTACAATAATTATTTTTTAAGAAAATTTTACTATAAAGTTTAGAATGTTTTAAAAATAAAATACAAATTATTTTACAAAAATTATATATTAATAATTAACTCATATTCAAAGTTGGTGAAATCTTCTCACATAATAAAAAACCTTAAGATGGTTATACGAATGAGAAATTCTAATGTTTATTTTTTTAGAAAAATTCTTATTTTCAGCCGCACGGGTGTGGCTCAATGGCGGTTCCGTTGTAATGAAGTTGTTTGTAAATTGGAGGTCACGAGATCAATCCCACCCGGGTTTACCTGTGTCCCATG
>LPNX011052470.1:340931-351003 GCA_001517045.1 Pseudotsuga menziesii
TAGTGATGTGCTTTACAACTCAGTATAGGAAAGACGTTGTCACATAACATAATGTAACGCATAATGTGATGTACCAAAATAAAAAGTAATTAAAAAAATTCGCGTCGGCTCATAATTTAAAAAAAAAATCCATATAGGCTTATAAAAAAAATTTAAAACCAAATAAGAAGTCATTAAAAAATCTATGTTGGTTAATAAAAAAAATAATAGATCCATCTTAAAACTGGATCTATCAAGCATGGAGAGGGATAAAATTTCTTTAGGTGTAATTTTTTTTGGATGTGTAAAAATTTAAGATAAAAAAATTACACCTCAAGAAATTGGATGCCTCTCAAAGCTTGATAGATCCGGTTTTAAGATGGATCTATGCTAGTACTAATGAGAAATTATAATGTTTGTTTTCTATAGAATTCAACATATTAATGAGAAACGATGGGGTGTTTTTTTGAAGTTTTGGTCACAAAACGTGTGTCCCTTAGTCTTGATCATGGCAATTAGCCTCTACGCACATTAATGCATAATTATTTATTATGGCAATTAGCCTTTAGGCATATGAATGCAAATTATGGTGTATGAATAGATTAAATTATGAATTTATAATTTTGTTTCTTCCAAGTTCATTATTTAAATTTATATTAACTTGAAAGTTAAATTATTAATTGGTTATAATAGTTTTTTTTAGGGAACAATGTATAGGGGCTTCATCCGAAGGGGTCTCGTCCATTCGTTATGATTACAGAGCTAACTCGATGGGGACATCAAGTGAGGCCTTTATATAGCAATGTATAGCCACCCGGGGATTTGACCCCAAAACATACTAGTCACAACTTACATCACTCAACCACTTGAGCTAGCCCATCGAGCTTGGCTATAACAAATTTACATAATAAAAATTTAGAAAAAACAACTATATATGAACAAATCCCATCGCAAAATCTAACACTACTCAAAGATCACATAAATACAAGTATTAACCAAAAAAACAAGCTTTCAAAATATGCATTGCATAAGCATAAATAAAAAATAAATAAAAAATTCATATAAAACATAAAAGAAAAAGCCGAAAACTTAAGCTCTCAAAACAAGATTATCCTCCTTTCCAAAATATGCATTTTGTAAATATATGCATTTAAATATGCACTTTGTAAATATATGCATTTATTATAATTTGAGAGTCTCTCAAGTTAGTTTCGCTCCGAGAAGACATTTCAAAATTTTTTAGCAGGTTTATTGGTTCGACTCTGTCTAGCCCAGCTTGGACTCTCCTTTGCAGGATCCAGCATTGTGGCTCTGAGGATTGAAGTTTGGACACGTTCTTGGAGCATTGGCTCTGTTTACCTGTGATCTTGGTGTTATGCTCGCCCAACTTGTGCTATGGCAGCGTTCTTGGAGCAGTATTAATTAGCTGAAGGTGGATTTTGTGTTAAGATCGCTTTGCAAGTTCTATGGGCTCTCTATCTACTCGTGTGTTGGTTTTCTGCAAAACTAGCATTGGCGTTTGGATGCCCATCGATCTCTGGTTTGAATTGTTTTTTCTGGCTGGTTTTTTCTTTTGCTGGGGTTGTCTCGTCCTTGTTGAGTTGGCCTTATGGACTCAGGCAAGGAGCCTTCGTTGCCTCTCCCTCCTGATCTGGATGCATTCAAGAAATTGATTGCCTCTTGTGGGAAGAGAAAGGGAGGTCCCTCACAGAAATTTATTAAGAAATAAAATATCCCATCAGTAGAACTTCCTATTCAAACCTGTCAAATGACTTTGAATCTTGTTGATCGTGGGCTAATAGGACACTTTACAAGGCTCTGGCCCTCTCCAAAAGCCATTGATGGCTAGGTGCAGAGAAATTAGAGACCATTAGTTTCTAAAGGAATTAGAAGCCACTTTGTAGGAAGAGGGTATTATGTATTTGTGTTTGATTCTGTTGTGGATCAAGAACTCATTTTCCGAAACGGTCCATACTTTATGAGCCCCCCGGGTCTTTATTTGAACAAATGGTATCCAGACTTTGACCCCTCTCAAGATGTTCCCTTAGTAGTGCCTGTTTGGGTTAGACTCCCTCATCTTCCTCTGCATTGTTGGAGTTCAGATTCCCTTGAAGCCATTGGAAATAAATTGGGTAAATACATTGATAGGGCAATAAGGAAAGATCAATATTCTTGTGCAAGAATATGTGTCAAATTCGAGCTTGAAATAGGTCTGCCCGAGGCAATTAACCTAACTATAGCAGATTGGTCTCACATCCAGGAGTTAGATTATGAACAAATTCCATTCAAGTGCCGTTTTTGTCATGGTTACGGACACTTTGCCCGAAACTGCAAGAAAAAAGTAGAAGATGAACAATAAAATGAAAAGAATCAGTGGACCCTAATTCATAAATCAGGCCCTCATAACTAGAAGAATGGCAAAGATGGAAAGGTCAAGAATGGAGTTCAAGTTGGCGGGAATGCACATAAATCTAATAAATTTGTTGTTCCAGCTGAAGAATCTGCTACTTTAGAAGAAGGTGAAATGCATGAATCTGTTATTCTAGAAGAAGGTGAAATGCATGATGCAGAAGAGAAGATATTTGAAGATGAAGCAAACCCAAGTCTATTGGTTACGCCTGGGGTTGTTTACACTGATGTTCCCAAAGATTGTGAATTGCAACTAAATACCTCTCCAAATGGAATTAAATCTTCACCCTCATACACAAAAAGTACTAAGAAGAAACCAGTGGACAACTCAAGCTCTTCGGAAGAAGACTCTATTGAGCAAACCTCCAAAAAAGGTAGGAAATCCCGAAAATATGTTAGAGAAGAAGAAGCAGAGAGGCTAAAGATCCAGGGAAGCCAACCCACTATCGAAATGTCAATGGGTAGGAGCAAGAGGAACAGGTCCCAAAAGGGAGTAATAACTCCCTCCCTCCCGAATAAGTAATGCAGTTCGTCTCTTGGAACTGTCGGGGATTGGGGAATCCTATCAAAGCTGAATCAGTCAAATATTTATTGAGAATGGTTAGCTCTGATATTCTCTTGCTACAAGAGACTAAGATTGATGAGGAGTCACTTCTTCTCCTAAGTAATTCAGATTGGAAAATGAGCGTTGGCAAGGCAGTCAGCGCTAGAGGCACCTCCGGGGGTCTCGCTACTCCTTGGTGTGAAGGAAATTTTCATCTTAAAAATTGGTTTGTTACCCAACATTGGATATTTACTGAGCTATTCCATATACCAAGTCAGATTGCTATATCTCTGTTTAATCTCTATGTTCTAGTCAATTTTTTGGAAAAGAAAGAGTGTTGCAATTCATTATCAGACTTCTTGGTTGCCAACTCTCCATCAAATGTTATTTTAGCAAGGGATCCGAACATAACATTGGCCCCGAATGAGAAAAAGGAGGAATTATTGGCAAGGACCATTTTCAAGACTTGGTTGAGGCAATAATCCAGGCCTGGGATCTAATCAATTTTAAACCAAAGAAAGGTCGCTTCACCTGGTCAAATAATAGAACAGGGGCAGCCAGCATTGTTGCACGACTTGATAGATATTTGGTGAACAGCTCTCTGATAGATGGGAACGTCATAACTTCAAAAATTCTTCCCAAATTCAATTCCGATCACCATCCTATCTCTCTCTCGCTGAAAAAGGAGGAATATATCGGGCCAATACCCTTTCATTTCAGTCCCCTTTGGATTGAACGAGAAGGGTTCTTGGACACTGTGAATATTGCTTTGTCCCACTATGTAGTCGGCTTTCCTAGTTTCATTTGGGAGCATAATCTTAAAAAGACCAAGATCGCTTTAAAAAATTGGATAAAGCAGCCCCAAAAAACTCCTTCTAGCAATAGAAAAGAAAAAGTCTCTGAGTTAGCGGAGTTCCAATTTTAAATGGAAGAAAGCGATATCACCATTTCTCAGCTTGCTCGAGAGAGATCTACTCAACTAATTTCCTTTCAAGCTTTCAAACAGGGAGAGGAAGTATTAAGGCCGAAATCTCAGAGTCTATGGTTGAAGGTAGGAGATAAAAATTCATCTTTCTTTCACAGACAATGTAGGGCCAGATTGTCTAGAAATCACATCTCTAAAATCTCCACAGTAGAGGGAGATATTATCACAGGTAATGCTAATCTAAAGCAAGCTGCTAGAAATCATTTCCAACTCTTGCTCCAAGAGGATGGGATCTTAGATGAAGAAGTGCCTGCAGAATTTTTGGCTAATATCCCTACTCTTGTCAGCATTGAGGAAAGCAAAAAATCATTGAAATCATTCTCTGAACAGGAAGTCTTGAAAATCATCTGGGCATTGGATCCAGATAAAGCTCCTGGGCCGATGGCTTTTCATTTCACTTTTATAGAGCCTGTTGGCATATTATCAAAACTGACTTGATCTGCATGGTGTCTTCCTTCCAGAAAAAAGTTAAAGTTGGAGGGTGCACTAACTCCATTTTTTTGGCTTTAATCCCTAAGGAAGCTAATCCCTCTTCTTTTGATAGATTTAGACCCATTTTGTTGTGCAATGCCTCTTACAAAATTCTAGCTAAGCTCCTTGCTAACTGATTAAATCCTTTGTTAGGAAAGTTGATCTCTCCACTCCAGGGAGGTTTTGTTAAAGGCAGACATTTAGTAGATAATGTCATTCAGGTCTAAGAAGCCCTCCACTCAAGCTTCCATAAAAAGGAGAAAGGAATGCTCATTAAGCTTGACATGAAGAATGCATTTGATAGAGTAAAGCTACCCTTTCTTTACAGAGTCCTCCTCTCTTTTGGATTCAATCCGGAGTTTGTAAACTTGATTAAAGCTTGTACTGAAAGCCCCTGGATAGCGCCATTAGTTAATGGTAGACCAACTAAATTTTTTCAAGCGTTAAGAGGCCTTCGCTAAGGATGTCCGCTATCTCCATTTTTATATATTTTGATGGTTGAATCCCTCAGCAGAAAACTATCAGTAGCAAAGGAAGAAGGCTTCATTCCTGGTATTAAGATTGCCAGGGGGTGGACCCAATAAACCATGCCCTTTTTGATGATGACTCTCTTCTTCTTGGAGGGGCCACAGTTATGATTGCCCGAGCCTTCAATGATATTCTTGAGAAATATTGCCTAATCTCAGGAGCACTGATCAATAAAAATAAAAGTGTTGTTTTTGGGTGGAATGTTGATCATGCTTCCACTATTCGAATTGCAAATATCTTTGGATTTTCTGGATTTGATCAGTGGGAGAAGATAAAAAATTTGGGACTGCCCCTAACTCTAGGCTTTAGTCCTCCCTCTCTCTGTCTCGATGTATTAGCTAAGCTTAAAGCTAAAATAGCTTCATGGGGTGACTAGTGACTTTCCATGGCCAGGAAACTGATTTTGATAAAGGCAGTCCTTTCAGCCCTTCCCATTTTCCAATCTTCTCTGATTCTCGCCCCTAAATCTATTACATCTCAGATCTCCAAAATATTGCGAGACTTCCTATGGAATGGGGGAAAAGGCAGTCAGTCTAAGATGCATCTAGTAAGTTGGGACACTCTTAAAAAACCAATTTCTGAGGGTGGATTGCAAATTTGAGACCCTGGGGTGTTTAACTTGGCTTTGGGTGGGAAAATTGCTTTGGCAGCGATATGTTGATAAACATCATCCTGTCAGCAATATTTTTAGGCTGAAATACCTCAAGGGAAGCTCACTGAGAAATTTAACTTCTTCCTCCACTCCTTCAGGCATAGCTATTTGGAATCTATGTCGAAAAGGAATTGATGAGTTCAAGCATCATCTCTATAGAATTCCACGTAACGGGAATAAGATTCGTCTGTGGGAGGATAAAATTTCAAGCAATAATCCCCTTTCCTCTTGTATTATGTTCGAAGAGTTAAAGATCTGGCTGAAGAAAAAAGGTTTGCTTCGGTTGGCAGATTTATGCTCTTGGAATTGTAATGGCAACTGAGTCGGCTGGGTCTTCCCCGAGCTACCTGAACATCTCATACCTCAATTTTTTTTTTTGCTTTCTGCGCTTACTGGACTAGCTCCTGTGCATAGATCTTCCAAAGATAAATGGGGCTGGGGTAAATCATGCTCATATACTGTTGCTAATGGTTATTTGGTTTTCCAACAGCTCCCCCACGATTCCTGTCTCCCCCCTGCTATATGGAAATCGATTTGGTCTTCATTTTTCCTTCCTAAAGTTAATTTTTTCTCATGGATGCTAATTCAAAATAAAATTCTAACAGGAGATCATCTTGAAAAACGTGGCTTTCCCGGTCCATTCAGGTGTTGTTTATGCATCTTAGCCAAGGAAACTGCTGCACATCTTCTCATAGCCTGTGAGTTCTCAATTTCAGTATAGGAGATTGTCCTTCACGGTCTTTGTCCTGTTCCTGTTCAAAATGGAATAATTTCACTCTATCAGCAATGGGTAGAGCGCTGTCCATTCTCACGTGGAGCAAATAAAGACGTGGTAAACATCTGGCATCTTATTCCTAAAGTTGTTTGGTGGAATATTTGGCTTACCATAAATAATTTGCTATTCAACAATACCTCTGTGACTCCTCAATCGATTGCACAAAAAATCAAGTGCCATTTTGTTGAAATGGTTGGAAAGATGAAGTCCCCCTCCACGCTGCCAACAGAGATTGCAAATTAGCTTGGCTCTATTCCAATGCAGGTGCCAAAGGTTGATTGTACCCAGCCAACACGCCATTCTCCCTGGCGTATGAGGAAATCAAGTGATGAATTTAATTCGTGGTGGATTAATTCTCCTTCGGCTTCTATTTTTTTCGACAGTGCTTCTAAAGGAAATCCCGACATCTCTGGAGTTGGGGGACTAGTGTATTCTTCAGACAAGCTGTTAAAAATCAGATTTAGTTGGAACCTTGGCTTCATGTCCAACAATAAGGCTGAAAGCTATGCTCTTCTCAAATCTTGCCAGATAGCTAAGGAGCTTGGTTTAAAGACAATTCAAATATTCGGTGATTCAGAGCTATTGATTAAAATATTAAACTCAACAAATCAATTTTACAATTTGGAATTAAATAATATCTTGCAGAGAGCTCGGAATCTCCTCAAAGATTTTGACAGGGTTCAGTCTTTCCACATTCTTCGAGATCTTAACAATTTGGCTGATGATATGGCAAACAAAGCCTGCTAGTTGGCACAAGGTCAACTTTGCATCAATGACAAATCGAGTTGCTTTCATTCTATTCCTTAATTGTAATCAATTGTGCTGTATTTAGTCTTTCTGGCTCTTATTTTCTTAACCTGAAAGAAGACTTGTAACTTCTTATTCTGATGAATAAGGATTCCATCTAAGCATTTTGTAATTGGTTGATTGGCATTTGTCATATCAATCTAGCATTATTTCTCGAAAAAAAAAAATTACCCGTTTGAGTTAAAAAAATAAATATATGCATTTATTAAAGCTTAAGGTAAATTACATGGATTTGATCACGTGAGATTAGTAGTGAAAGAAAGTTGATTTCAATAATTGCGCCGAGAGGCGCTCTACAGCCCAGTATGGGAGAGATCTTGTAACGTTACGTAACATAGAGATCTTGTAACGTTACGTAACATTATTTTTATTAATAACAAATAAATTTTTTTAATTATAGGCTAAAATAAATATCGACGAGAAAAACCACCTAATATGAGGAAGATATTATAATATCCCTACCTAACAAAACAATAAAAAAGTAAAATTTTAATTATCCGTAAAAAAAAATGGAAGATGTTGTAATATTCCTACCTAACAAAACAATAAAAAAGTAAAAATTTAATTATTTGTAAAAAAAATGTGGATCAGGAAAAAAACACAATATGGGGGAGATGTTGTAATGTTCTTACCTAACAAAATAATAAATAATAAAAAATTGAATTATCCGCAAAAAAATGTTGGCCTTGCACATGGTAAACCATGTGCATGGTTTTAAAACCATTTTCAAGGCCTTCTAAACAACCCATGGTTTTATTGTACATGGTTTAGGAGGGCCTTCCATATGGTTTTAAAACCATGTGCAAGGCCTCCTACACAACCCATGGTTTTATTGTACATGGTTTAGGAGGGCCTTGCAAATGGTTTTAAGACCATGTGCAAGGCCTTGCATATGGTTTTAAAACCATGTATGGGGAAATGTTGTAATGTTAGTTTCTAACAAAATAAAAAATAATAAAAAATACTATATGTCGGTCATAAATAATATTAAATAATAATAATAACAATATTATATGTGGACCTTAACTAAAAAGATATGTCTTTTGTTTTGAATCAAATCAATAGATACCTAAGAAGAGATTTGATCCCTCTCGGCGCTTGATAGAGCCTAGGATTTGGATCTACGCTGGTTATAATCATACCATAATATCAAAGATTATGTGTTTATAGAAAATTGTATTATAGAATTCATATTTAGATCGTTTTAGTTTATGTTTAACCGACTTCATTAGAAACCCAAATGGTTTCTAAGATTCAAAATAAAATTTAGAGCAAATGATATACCGTTTTTGGAAATGGTGCACGATGGATTTCTAAGCTCCAAGGATTCCCATGTAGATGTAGTAGTTTAATAGTTTAAGAAAATTTCAAAGGGTTTGCTAGCCATGATGTTGAGAATTTACTTTAATTTATTTATTTGTACTTGTTATTTTGTTTTTGTGGGGGCTTAGGCATGGTATCAACAATGCCATTCAAATGGATGCTTAAATTGAAAATATAAAATATATTAATAGTAATTCCTTTTCTCTAATAAGGTAATATAAATGGAAAGAGCTTCATGAATTTTGTTAATCTTGTTATGAAGCATCGGGTGTAAGAGCAACATTTCAATGTTGCCAACACTAAGATTATGATAACAAGATCATTGTACATGTTGTGATTTGTTATGGGTGTATTGAAGCAACATAGTGCTTTATTCTTCATGATGCTAATGGTAATGTTTAAGATCGCTAGAGGAATATTATCAAACTCAAACCTTTATCAATATTTTTTTTATATAGAAAAAAAAACCTAAGGCAAACCTCCAAGGACTTACCCTCATTTTGAGGATGGCACCCAAGGTAAACCCTAGATTCTTTAGGGAACAAGGCCAAATCAACAATAGGACTCAAAACAATTAAAATAATATGATAATTATGAGCTCAACATGCCATTTACGGGAATAGAACCTTGGTGGGTAACATTCCATCTCCCAACCACCTGGGCTAGACCCAACTAACAAACCCCTATCAATGCTTAATTATAATAGCATAGATCTATTTTAAACCCAGATCTATCAAGCATCGAGAGGGATCCAATTTCTTGAGGTGTATATTTTTTACCTTTGAATCCCTCTGAGTGCTTGATAGATCTGGATTTAAAATGGATCTAGTTTAATTCTTTTTTTTTTTATATTTTTATTTAAGTAATATGTAATTTATATTTTTTATCTTTTATTTTTTAATATTTTTTATTTATGTCGGCTATAGCATAACGTGACTAACGTGACATGATCTCCCCCATACTGGGATGAAGAGCACCTCGCTTCTCTCGGTGCAACAAAACCAGCATAGATCCATCTTAATCCTGGATCTAGAAAGCACCGAGAGGGATCCAATTTCTTTAGGTGTAAGTTATTTTTATCTTAAATTTTTAAATGTTCATAAACCAGCCTAGATCCAAATCCTAGGCTCTATCAAGCGCCGAGAGGGATCAAATCTTCTGAGGTGCAAACCTCTCCTTGAAAAGCACCTTGAGTGCAATACCTGAGAAGAGGTTTGCACCTCGGGATATTTGATCCCTCTCAGCGCTTGATAGAGCCTAGGATTTTTATTTCACCAACACTGACAATGTGAAAATCTACATGTGAGAATCACCTCTTGCACTCTCGACCACAATATTATAAATGAGAGGAAGTAGATTTTCTTTTTCTCCATCATTATTTCACCAACATGACAATGTGAAAATCTACATGTGAGAATCACCTCTTTTCACAATATGAATTTTTAAGTTTAGTTCTTATATCCTGTAACATTTTTTAATTTTACTGTTAAAGAAATTTTTTTTAAATTAAACTTAATGCCTGTTACTACTGAAGTTCACCACTAAAAACTAAGCCTATATCATATCCCATTTTGAATCATATCCTTTTTTCTTAATGAT
>LPNX011052470.1:351215-371376 GCA_001517045.1 Pseudotsuga menziesii
TTGAAGTAAGTCTTCAGGAAAGGGCCCGCCATATGAAATTATGTAGAAATTTTAATTTTTGTTAGAGTAGATTTAATTGTTTTCCTTTTGCTTTATTTTTTTTATTGACTGCATATTGCTTTCTCCACTTGTTTCATTCCTGTATTTAAGTATTCAAATTTTGTTTATAACAAATATTTCCTGAAATTGGTTTAATTTTCGTTAATCACCTGTATGCAAAAATGGTTTAATTGTATCAATGGAGTCTACGTTGTTCTATACCTCCATCATGAACAATTCAATCCACTTACAGTTTTCACATGATACAGAACGGTCTTTGTAAGTTGCATTTTGGTTGAATAAATTCCATTATTTTCAATTCAATGCCCATTCATTCTTAAAATCCACTATCATAGCTTTACATTTTGTACATATGTTTAGTAATCAATAGTTCGCAATGGATTCTGTATCGTTGTTTTGGTATTTTGTCATAGGAAGCACTGTTGTGATATTCTTGGTTTTGAATGTGTGGAGAAGGCAGACTTTCTGCGGGCTTCCTCCCGGACCTGCAGGATGGCCTGTTTTAGGAAATCTGTTGTAGTTGGGTAAGAAGCCCAACGAAACACTCTTCAACTTGGCCACCAAATATGGGCCACTCATGACCCTCTCTTTCGGAATGAGAACCACAGTGGTGCTCTCATCTTCTGCCATGGCAAAGGAGGTTCTAAAAACCCCTGACCACATATTCGCAGGCCGGATCATCACACAGGCAGCCAAAGCTCTTTCCCACAACATGAACTCGATGGTCTTTCTCCAATATGGATCCCATTGGCGCATGCTGAGACGTGTGTCCAATACCGAACTCTTCTCTCTCAAGAGGCTAGAAGCTCTGCAACATCTGAGAAGAGATCAAGTAAATCGAATGATTCAACAAATTTTTCAAGACGCCGTCAAGGGACAGTGTGTGGAAATTGCACACATTGCTTTCCATTCCTCGTTTAATCTGTTAGGAAACATGGTCTTCGGTAAAGACGTGTTCAGTCCTGACTTGTTTGGAGCTTCTCAGGAGCTGAAAGACGCCATTGCTAAAGTGACGAAGCTTCATGCAACTCCCAATATGGCAGACTTTTTCCCCTTCCTTCAATTTCTGGTTCCGCAGGGCGTGCAACGTAATATGGAAATCCAGTTGAAGAAGATGTATGATGTTATGGACATATTCATAGAGGATCGACTGAAACGAAACGTAGATCAGGTGAAAGCACAAACAGAAGTTACAGTGAAAAGGATCTCTGGATGTTTCTCTTCCATAATATTCACTTTCACTATTATTTTTTGCAGACATGCTGATCTCTCCCATAATATTCACTTTCACTATTATTTTTTGCCGACATGTTAGTAACGTTACATCATGTGACAAGATCTCTCCCATAATATTCACTTTCACTATTATTTTTTGCCGACATGTTAGTAACGTTACATCACGTGACAAGATCTCCCCCATAATATTCACTTTCACTATTATTTTTTGCCGACATGTTAGTAACGTTACATCACGTGACATCACGTGACAAGATCTCCCCCATACTGGGCTGTAGAGCGCCTCTCGGCGCAAAAATTACACCTCAAACACTTTGATCCCTTTAGTGTTTGGTAAATATGGGTTTAACTTAGATCTTTTAATTACTTTTCATTTAGTTTTATTATTGGGTTTTTATTATTTGATAAATTAGGCAACATGTGTTTCTCTATATTATTTTTTGTTTTAGGAGACTTGTTGGTGTACACATTAATTTCATCAATGTTATTTGGATGACACTCCTTTATTCTAATCAATAAGCCATAATCAAATATATCAAAATTCTACTCTAAAGCCACACCAAAATATATCTAAATTTTATTATAAAAAATGTTTTATTATTATTATGGTGAATTATAAAGAAAGTCATTTAATTTAAATTATTTTAAAATTATTTTATAAGTAATTAAAAATGAAATAAAATAAAAAGGGTAGAGGGTAGAATCTTCGAAGAAGATTGAATATCTTTTAAAAAAGAGTTTAGCATTTCCAGTAATCATTAACGGTAATCCACAATATATAATTTTATTTATTTATGTGGGTTAACATAATGTTTTTTTATTTTTTATTTTTTTATTTTTTTATATTTTTTTTATGTCGGCTAATGTAACGTGACTAACGTGACAGGATCTCCCCCATATTGAGCTGAGAGCACCTCGCTTCTCTCGGTGCAATTAGACTTTGAAGACTTATTTCAATGAAGAAATGCATAACATTTTTTTAGATAGTAAACGATTATGATTTATACATATAAGGTGGTATAACCATGAAAACAGAGCCACAGAAAGTTATAGGTGCCCTTGAGGAAGTGGCAAACAAAGATCACAGAAATTCATAGGTGCCCTTGAGGAAGTGACAAACATAGATCACACAGTACCAATCCTTTGTGAGTTTGGATAGATGCCTATATAGTCTACAAATTAAGCAAAGAGAGCCAAAAAACTACTAGCTACACGCTAGATACTAAATACATCCAACATAGAAGCAAGCAAACCAAAACGATTTCCTAACAAACAGATAATCATTTAGCTTTCTCGCCATGGCGAGAGGATGAACATGAAAACTTCATTGCCTCTAGCTTCACCACCTTCAATTCCATCTTCTCGAATTTGATTTCCAATTCTGCCATCATCCCTATCAAAGCATTTTCAGTTCGTGAAATTGACCGAGCAAATTCCTTCCTCAAAAAGCCATATCTCTATCAATTGTTTCCAGCCTATGCCCTCCCTCTGAGTCGATCTTGCCCAAGTACCGATTCATTTTCTTAATCTTCCCCTTTATCTCCCTGATGTTCATTTCCATGAATTGAGCAGGCGGAGAAGAGGCAGTGGACTCAGAGGAAGCCTAGGACGTGTCCATGGTGAAAACAACTTGAACACTAAGAAAACCAACAAATTCCTCACTGATATAGACAAACCAGAGCTTGAGACGATGTTCAATGCACTTCATCGACATTATAAACTTGCCACCCAAATCCCTCTAGAAATCCATAATTGCTTGAAGGTCCTTGTCGAAATTCACATAAGGGTGACGAGACATTGTTCTTGCTGCAAGGTAGAAACGATCCTGCCCAACCGTATGAGCATTAATATAGGCCATCAAACTGCATGTATTGTCACATGCATCCGATCCATTTCCCAGGTTACGCCACAATCCAATAACCTCCGCCACGTGGGAGCGCCCAGGGCTGCTAACGTGGGCAGTGAGGTGGAGCATTACTCCTAGGTCACGGTCCAATGTCCTATGTAGAACAAGGTCCAAGGTCCTATGGTAGCTGGAAAAAGGTGCTAGCCCTATTATTCAACAACACTCTAATGCCTAGAGTGGTGTTGACATTCACAGCTAGATTTGCTTTACTGTTATACGTCCTTAGAATGTGGAAGAATTCGACTTTGCAGAAAGACTAGACCAAGGCTTGAATTTTCCTGATCAGCTGACGAAGATGCATCTGGGAGGGAAGAGTATTTTCAGCTGGGCTTGGATTATTATTCTTGAGTCTCCCAGCAATATAATTTCATTAATTCCTTGGTTCCCGACTATCCAAAGCCCCTGCCAGAGAGCCAGTGCTTCCGCTACATTGTTTGTTTCCATTCCAAGTCCCCAAGAGAAGTTTGATTCCAGATTTCCATCCGGGGTGATGAAAACCCTGCCCCCTGTCGCCCCAGAAGAAATGCATACCATTACTCACAATGCATTTATAATTTATGAATTGATTAGAAATAATCAAATACATAATTTATCTCTACTTGCATGAATAAGTAGAGGTAGATAAGTGACAAAGGATAAACTTTGTGGTGTTTAGGACGAGGCTCAAAACAACTTTAGAAACCATATGGGAAGGCTACAACTACTGAACACATAGACCTTGAGGCATCCATGAAAGATAAATGGCCACAGAAAGCAAGCTAAGTATTAGGAATATGACCACTTAAAGGACAAAACAAAACGCTTCCACATTTCCTTTTGTAACACATCCACCACAATTTTTCGTTAATATTATTTGTCCCTCATTTTAGAAGTATGTTAATGTATTGCACGTATATAGGCTATATATTTATTAATATAATAATAAAAATAATATAATTTAAGGTCACAACCTAGCATCAAGTTAAGGATTGGTAGGTGTACGAGGGGGGGGGGGGTGGTGTATCTCTGACTCTGGAGGAAATGAAAAGGTTGATTACAGTTTGTGTGGTTAGGGGTAGTGGCAAACAATGAAGCACACGCATATGATTATATCAAAGAATGTTGGTCCTTAAGTCCAACCAATTTAAAAAAGTAATGGTCCTTGGGTATTCGCTTACAATATTGAATATGTCTCAAAATGAAACACAAAAGGAGGAGCATGACTGTGCATAATAATTGAAGGGGTTATATGGAATATGACCTCTTTCAAAGAGGCAAAGATGTTCCATATTCGTCGATGTAACAATGGGAAAGTCGATCAAATGGTTAACTAGGCCACAAACCTAGACAAAGGAGTTCTTATCAGTAAACAAGATCCTCTAGGCATAAGTTGGGTGCCATAACCATTATCCATGGCAAAAATCAAGTTAGCAAAGGGACTAAGGTCCATAGACCTATTTTCAAGTTACGAATTGAAAGCCAAGTGGCATGTCATCGTGATTAAATCCATGCATATATGCTTCACTTACATGAAGGAGCTCTTAGATTGCACAATATAATCAATTCACATGCCTTTTGTAAGATTTATTTGGTAAATGCGTTAAACCTCATGTACACATTCCAGTTTGTTAAGGTGGGAGAAACTTTATTCATAAGATAACAACAATAAGAGATAACCGATCTAGTTCTTGTGCTTGGAAGGTGGTGGGACATCCCCGACAAGCAGGGATTGATTTCTTGGTTCATGATAAGCCTGTTTGCTCCCTTTAACTCCATTATCTATGTCTTAAACTTGTTTGGTTTGCAATAACAAGAATTTACTTTGGTCAGACCCACATATTTTGGATAAGGGGTAGTCTGTGTG
The DNA here is from genome assembly GCA_001517045.1 of Pseudotsuga menziesii. Taxonomy (NCBI): domain Eukaryota; kingdom Viridiplantae; phylum Streptophyta; class Pinopsida; order Pinales; family Pinaceae; genus Pseudotsuga; species Pseudotsuga menziesii. Next base: position 356,261 of record LPNX011052470.1, read on the forward strand.
TTGATTTTTTTTTGTAGTTCATTGTTTGGAGGAAACAAATCCATTATTCGATTGGGTTATCTTTTTTGATGCCTTAGAGGTAATTTAGGTGTTATATTGGGTGATAATTGAGTCGCAAACGGTACCTCTAAAACCTAGGGGACTCTACGTCCCCTATCACTCACAACATTGCTAATTTCTCTTGCTTTGGGGATTTTAGGATAGGAAATATCCTCAAGAAAACCCATAGGACAATCCATGAATAACTTGATGGTACGAGGTAACCAATTAGGTATCTTACCAAGTAATTGGAACACGAAGAGACTAAAATGGTTGAATTGGAAACTAAATTGTTAGAGAACAACTTGTTAGATTGGACAAAGTCTAAGAGGGGTTGGATAAACACTACAAATTACTCTTGGATCTTACTAAAGGGATGCACTCAATGATAGGTCAACCAATGTTTTCAAAGGACTCAACAAATGATAATGGAAAATAAGAGGACATTGTGTAGCATGCAAGCCTTGCTATTCTTGACCCTGATTAGTTACAACTTGAAGGTAAATAGGAGCAGGAGGATGTCCAAATTGAGGAAGCACACAATAAGCATTATTTCTCTTAAAGCTAACCCATGTTTCATTTTTGTATCTTACTTTTAGGTGTTTTTGTTTTCTAATATAGTTGTAGGGAAAACAAGCAAGTTTGTAGTTATGTTTTATGTAGTCACTTAATGAATGACTGTAACTGATTACCTTAGTTTGATAGAGGCTTGTTGAACAAATTTTTGACTTTGTGCAACTTCCGACTATGGTTCACCACAATTTCTTTATATGTGTGTGTGTGTTTGTGTTTAAAAAAAAACTAGCATCAAGTTGGCATGTATGACATCCTTATTTGTGAGATAAATAACTCCTATAAAAAATATTTGTACAACATATCCATCCAAAATTCCCTATATGCTTCCATATCCATCCTGAATTAGCAATTGCCTAATCAACCATTTACATATAGAGCAGAAGTAAAACTTCAAGCAGATCAAACTATTTACATTTTCTTACAAATAGAAAAGAGATTGCCCAGTCAAATCACAGGTTAATGAAGTTGAATTAAGGAATTGGATGGAATGCGCTTGGTTCTTCATTGAAACTGAGATTGCCTTGAGACAACAGGCAAGTTATGTTTGCCAGGGAATCTGCCTTTTTATTTAAGTCCCGTATAATATGAAAAGAAACAACACTGTCAAACTCTTTCAATGAATTTCGAATTCTCCGCAGAGTGTTATTCAAGGCTGAATTGTTAAACTGGTCTTCTGAATTTAACAATTTAATTAGCAGCTCCGAATCTCCAAAATTTTGAATAGACTATACCCGATCTCCTTAGCATAATGGCACGCCTTAAGGAGATTGAGACATTTAGCCTGATTATTCTACCTCACTCCTAGCCCCCAGTTGAAGCAGGATTCAATCAATATGTCTGGAGAAATAATCAGACCCCTAGTGTCAACGATCCCAGGATTCCCCTTGGATGCTCCTTAAAAAATATTGTAGCAGAGGAGGACTTCTTCCACCATATAGACAAATCTTCTTCACTGAAACGCAATCTCCAGGAAGAATAACACACAGGTTTGAAGGAGACTGGCAATCTAGAATTCGATGGGAAAATTCCTAGCCACATAGAATCTTTTGGAGAATATGGTGAATGGGAAAAATAATTACGTGTTGATTCGACAATGAAAGCTTTGATTTTGCATGCCACATTCACAGGGGTTGACGTCCTGCTACTAAAAATCCACTCATTCCTTGCTATCCACAATTTCCACCAGACATTTTTCGGTATTGTTTTCCATAGTTTGGACCATGCGACATTTTTAACATTTGCTACAGGAATTCGGTTTTGCCAGGAGGTGAAAAGTGAAACAACAGAGATGTTGGAAGGATCGGATGAGACCAATCCATTAAGAACCAAAATCCACACCAATTTGGAGAAATCACAACCAATGAAGATGTGTTCAGAGGTTTCAACAACATATTTGCAAAAGCAACATTGAAACGGTCCCAGGAAGCCACATTTGGACAAATTTTCTCCTGTCAGCACCTTATTGTGCATGAGCATTCAAGTGAAGAAATTCACCTTTGGCAAACTGTGAGAGGACCAAACTGAGGATGAGCAAGAAGCAACAGGAGTTTGCAAAGCAGAGTAGCCTTAGGCAACTGAGTAATTTCCAGAACTTCCCCACCCCCATTTATCTTTGAAAGAGTTGTGAACTGGTGTGAATCCAGATAAAGAAGATATCAATAGTTTTTGTTCAGAGAGAAGATGATTTGGTGTCTCAGGGAAAGACCATCCAACCCAATTCCCTTCACTGTCCCAATAACAAATGTCTGCCAGCCGAAGAAGTCCTTTGTTGGTTAACCAAGACTTGATCTCAATTAAAAAGGTGACTGAGGAAAGAGGAGGATTTCCTAAGATACTATCATCCCACAGAAAAATCCTCTTCCCACTACCAGGAATTCTATAAAGCTGGTCATGAAGATTATCTATACCTCTTCTGCATAAATTCCAAATAGTTGTGCTTGTAGGGGTGTTTATAGATTTTAAATTTCTCAAAGAGGCACCCTTTAGATATTTCATCTAGAAGATATTACTTATCGGATGGTTTTTATTTGCATACAACTACCAGATGAGCTTACCTCCCAATGCCATATTTGCCAATTCGGGATCACAGATTTGCAGACCTCCTTCCGAATTTGGTCTTTTAAGAATATCCCAACTTACCAGATGCATTTTTTTTATTGCCTTTGCCACCCTCCCGAAGAAAATCCCAAAAGGGTTGGAGATATGAGCCGAGATGGACTTGGGAGCAAGAAGGAGAGAGGACTGGAAGATGGGGAGAGCCGATAGGACCGCTTTAATCAAAATCAACTTCCCAGCCTTTGTTAACCACTGGACACCCCATGAAACTATTTTTGCTTTTAGTTTACTTATCACTTCCAACCACAACGACGAAGGGCTAGGTCCCAAGGTTAAAGGAAGGCCTAAATAATTGATCTTGTCCCACTTATCAAACCCAGGGAATCCCATAAAATGAGCAATTCTAAGAATAGACAGATGGTCTACATTCCAACCATACATGACACTCTTGCTTTTATTAATAGGTCCTGAAGATAAACATAGTTTTTGTAAAATTTCCTTAAAAGGCCCGAGTAATGTTTAAGGATGCCCCTCCGAGAAGGAGAGAATCACTAGCAAAAAGGGCATGGTTAATATGATCCACACCTCTTGCAATCTTAATGCCAAGGAAAGAGCCTGCAACCAACTCTGCTATTAGCTTTCTGCTTAAAGATTCAACCATCAAAATATAAAGAAAAGGTGACAGAGGGCACCCTTGACGAAGCCCTCTTGATGCTTGGAAGAAGTCTGTTGGTCTACCGTTAACAAGAGGCGCTATCTAGGGCCTATCTGTGCAATCTTTTATCAAAAGCACAAAATTTGCACTAAAGCCAAAAGAAAGGAGGACTTGGTAGAGAAAGAAAAGCTTGACGCGATCAAAAGCATTTTTCATATCCAACTTGATGAGCATGCCTTTCTCCTTCCTTTATCAGTTGGAATGGAGTGCTTCCTGCACTTGAATCGCGTTATCTATCAGGTGTCTTCCTTTAACAAACCCCCCTGGAGAGGTGAAATTAGAGTCTCTAACAAAGGCTTAAGTCTTTTGGCTAAGATTTTGGCCAGGATTTTGTAGGAAGCATTACAGAGCGAGATCGGTCGAAACCTATCAAAAGATGTAGGGTTAACTTCCTTTGGAATTAAGGCAAGAAAATTAGAGTTGGTGCACCCTCCCACTTTGGTTTTTTTAAGAAAGGTTGAGATCATACGGAAGAGGTCATATTTTATAATGTTCCAACAAACTTGATAAAAATGGATAGACAATCCATCTAGCTCGAGAGCTTTATCCGGTTCCATTGCCCAAATAACATCCACTATTTCTTTTTCCGAGAAAGGCTTCATTAATCCAACATTTACCTCAGAATTGACCAAAGAAGGTATGTTGGATAATAGTTTAGCATTCACACTATCTTCAGAGATGTCGTCCTAATGGAATAGATGTTTGAAGTGCATTTTTGCAGCCTCCTGGAGTTGCGACTGTCCTTTAATTCCTTCACCCTCACTAGTGCAAATTTTCGAGATGTGATTTCGAGAGAGTCTAGATCTGCATTGCTTATGAAAGAAGGTAGTGTTTTTATCACCGACTTGCAACCATAGGCTCTGAGATTTAAAGCACATGTGTTCTTCTTCCTGGAAAAAGGAGAGGAAAGTTTTTTTGGTGCGATCTGCTCATTCACCAACTGCGATTTAGAGATATCAGAATTCTCCATACTATGCCGAAGATCTGCTAAAACAAGAACTAACACTTGTCGGCTTCTCACTGGATTTGTGGGAGGGGTTTTTATCCAAATTTTGAAAGCAAATTTTGTGCGTTTTAATTTTTGTTCCCAAACAACACTAGGGGAGCCTTCAACAAACTGGGACCACGCTTGAGAAACTGTTTCATTGAAGCCCTCCCTCTCAATCCAAAGAGGACTGAAGCGAAACGGGATAGGACCGAGGTTTTCCTCTTCTTCCAACAGCATGGAAATTGGATGATGATCATAAGTGAGCTTAGGCAGAATTTTGGATGAGATTAAGAATTTCCCATCAATCAAAGGGATTTGAACGAAAAATCTGTCAAGATGAGCAGATATTCTGGCTGCCCCTATTCTGTTATTAGTCCATGTGAAGCGCCCTTTCTTGGGTTTGAAGTCAAGGAGATCCCTATCATGAATTAGCGACTCCACTAAGTCCTAAAATGGATCCTTGCCTCGGACACCTCCCTTTTTTCTCCTAAGGATCCAAAATAGTATTAATATCCCCAGCCACTATAATGTTTAAGGGAGAATGGATTTCCATGAAATTTGACAGATATTTCCAACATACTTTTTTCTCTACATAATTGATTGGGACGTAAAGATTGAAGAGAGCCAAGGAAATCTTACTTGGTAGATGCTGTAATTTTGTATAGATCCAATGTTGGGTTGAATATGAGCCTTTGAGCAGAAACTTATCATCAGACCACAAGGTCGCGAGACCCCTTGAAGTGCCCCATGCACTTACAACCACACCTGTGTTTTTTTTTCCGTTTTGATCTGCTTATGGACAAAAGAGTTTCCTCCTCTATCTTTGTCTCTTGGAGCAAGAGAATGTCGGAAGGTTCCACATTTAAAAGATCTTTGACTACTTCTTCCTTCAAGGGATTCCCCAGTCCCTTGCAGTTCCAAGAGACGATTTGCATTATTTACCCGAGGAAAAGGGAGTTGTCCCTCCCTTTGGGGGTCTATTCCGCTTACTTCTACCTAATGACATCTCTATAGTAGCCTGAATACCCTGCATCTTTAATATCCTGGATTCTTCCTCTCTGATCTCCTTTCGATACTTCCTTCTTACCTTTTTAGTAAATTGTTCTATGGAATCTTCTTCCGAGGAACCAGAAGAATCAACTGATTTCTTCTTTAGAATTCCTACATAAGAGGGAGAAGAAGTGACTCCTGTGGGGGAGTTATGAAGTTCCTGTAGGAATGCATCGACACTTGGTGTTTCTAAAATTACTGGATCAACTTGTTCTTGAGGCCCAAGGTTTACTTCATCTTCTTCTATATGCACATCAGATTGCTGCACTTCACCCTCTTTGAGAATAGGAGATTGATCCTCATAAGGACTTAATACCACAAAAGGATTTAAAGAGGCAGAAGCATTTCCAACAGCCTGATATTTAGAAGATTTTTTCTCAATAGGAATGACTCCATTCCCAGAATTTCCTCCTTTACCTTTCATTCTGAAATCCTGTTTAAAGGTGCCTGCTTTCTAAATTTGAGTCCATTGCTCAACCTTCTCTTTTATAGTTTCTTCTTTAGATTGTTTCTTGTAATTTCGAGCAAAATGACCATAACCATGATAATAACGACACTTAAAAGGGAGCTGCTCGTAATCAAAATTCTGAATGTGAGACCATTGTGCAACATTTATCTTGATTGCCTCAGGAAGACCTATTTCTAAGTCTACTTCAACACAAATTCGTGCACACGAGTATTTTTCTTTCCTTTTTGCCCTATCGATATGCTTTTCGAGTTTATTCCCAATGGTTTCCAGAGACTCTGAGTTCCAACAATGAAGAGGTAAATGTGGAAGTCTAACCCATACGGGGACAACTGTAGGTACATCCTGGGTAGGATCGAAATTCGGGGTCCATTTATTCAGATAGAGCCCTTGAGGACCCATAAAATATGAACCATTTTAGAAGATGAGATCTTGATCTTCAGTTGATTCAAAGACAAAGACATAATAACCTCTACCAACCAGATGATTGTGGATTCCTTCAGAAATTAGAGGTCACCAATTTCATTGAACCCATTCGTCAATTACCTTTGGAGAAGGCCAAAGGCCCGTAAATTGCCCAATGAGCCCACGCTCCGCTAGATTCAAGGCAGTCCTGCAAGGCCGGTCTACAGGTAGATCAATTGAAGGGATGTTAGTTTTCTTCACAAAAGTATGCATAAGAGGACTTCCCTTTCTCTTTCCACAGGAGGCTATAAGACGTTTGAAAGCATCAATCTCAGGAGGAAGAGGAGGGGGAGGACCCCCTGCTGAAGCCATTGAAAGAGATGCAGACAGAGAGTGAAAACAAGAACCAGAACCAAAAATCTGAAAAAGACCCAGGCACCGTGAATCTTCAGACAACAATCAGTTGAATGATCAAACATTGTGAAGCAGAGGAAACAGATTCAAAGATCAGTCACACCAAAAAGCCCACAGTCCTACAATTAACAGGGCTAGATCTCAACGTGAGGAGCACTCTTGATACCCTGCAAAGACTATGAACCAAAGATCTCCAACCTGACGAGTGAAGAAGTCACAACAACGATCATGCAGACAACTAACCAGGGCAAACTTCTTTGAAGCGATCAAGGCCAAAGGGCGAGTAATCAAGATCCTAGTACTGCTGAATAAGATCCACATCATCACCAAACTCCAATCAACGAAGAAATCCAGGCACGCAGAGCTGGAAAGAGTCCAGACACCACAAGTAGCAGCGAACCAGGCCGATAACCTCGTAGATCAATTATTGGAGAGTTCAAATTTACTTACAACGTAGAATCTATATAAAATAAATTTAATATAATAATAAATTATTAATTGCGTCGAGAAGGTGCACTTCTACGGATCAGGTGGGGGGAAAGAGTCCGTCTGTCCCATTAAATAAAATAAAATAAAAAATATAAATGCATGCATCAATATGCTGTAGCATAGAGGAGCTCGGGAGGGGGATGTGTTCGTTTGTCCCATAAAAAATGAAGAAGACTGCATGCATATTGCATGCATCAGTGTGTTGTAGCATAGTGGTGAGAGGAATGTGTGTTGTAGTTTAGTGGTGAAAGGTTCGTGGATTTGATCCCTCTCGATACTTTATAGAACCAGAATTAGATGGGACTATACTATAAATTAAGATCATGATCACAATCTATACATTTTCATTGTGCCAAGAAGGCACATTTCTATAGCCCGAACGGGGGGAAGTGTTTGTCTCTCCATTAAAAAAAAATGCATGCATCAATGTGCTGTAACATAGTGGAGCTTGGGCAGGGAAAAGTGCTTGTCTACCCCATCAAAAAAATAAAAATAAGAATAGAAATGCATGCATGTGTAACAAGGTGATGAAAAAGATGTGTGGTGTAATTTAGTGGTAAAAGGTTTGCACATTTGATCCCTTTATATACTTTGTAAAACTCGAATTAAATAGATCTATACTAATATACATTAAGTTCACAAGTCACAATTTATACAATTTTACTATTTTACTTTACAAATGTAGATATGTTTTAAAATTAGAATATATAACCTAGACAAAAAAAAATGACCGAACTCTATAACAAAGAATACCTCAATTCACAAATAAAAATAAAATATAAATATAAATATAACAAAATAAAATATAAATATAAATAAGACAAATAAAATAAAATAAAATAAAATATAAATATAATAATAAGGTCTATAATGAGTTAAAAACCACTGAAACCAAAACAATCACACTCTAATTTAAAAAAATTCCAAACACAATTCTTAATCAAGGAAAACTATGCATAGAAGAGGAAGAAAAACCTAATTCCACCACAACAAATAAAAGAGTCGCTGTTTTCATCGCGATCTCAGAAGGAAGAAAGGACTAAGAATAGCTTATGGAACAGACCAACTCGCAAGCTATTTTATGCAATTCAATCTTTTGTGTGTTCAACCTGATGATGAGCGCCCCCAATTTTTCTTTAATCCCCTCTTAGATAAATCATCCCAAAATCTATACGTCAAAACATGCCTCAATTGTCCTTGTCCTTAACACTCTAAAGAAAATTCCATGACCAACACAATCCACGTGGTCGTTTACTGTCCATGGTCCATATCCATAGTTGGCACGTCACCATCGTAATTTTAAAATAATATCTCATTCAAATTCCAACATTAAATTAAATTAATTAAAAAGTCAGAAAAGTATACGTTATATGTGGTAGGAGGGCGTTGTCGTTTAAGTAGGGACGGCGTTAACGTTGCCGTGAAGTCCTCCGTCCTCATTACCTTCGATATTACTCTAACCCCCTTTGACCATAGAAGCATAGAAGAATAAGAATAGAGTGCAGCGCATAGCGAAAATCATAGCAGAGCCCGACCAGTTGTCTCGAGTTCGAATCCTCTGACAAACACGATCTCAGCCGTAGAAACGACGAAGATGGCCGCAGGAGAGGAAGGAACCCCTCTTCTACCTAAGCAGGAGGAGACAGTGAAGGGAGAAGCCGTTCCTGAACAGAGTGAAGCCGTGGGATGGACCGTGGATGGCCTCCCGATCGGCCATGGAAATGTCATGGGGTCGCCTGTGTCCCGATCTCAGTGGAATTCGAGCCTTCTAGCTTGCCTTGGCAGGAACGATGAATTTTGCAGCAGCGATCTCGAAGTTTGTAAGTGAATTTCCTTGTCTGGCTTCGTTTGATGTGAATTCAAACGCGTTATTTGATCCCCGTGAGAAAAATTTCTTTAATTTTTGCAAGAATGATTAAAGTCAATATAATTCTGTATTTACCTTCAATGTTTGAGCCTATATTCGTCTAAATCTTAGATCTACGGTAGCCTGGGAGAATCCGTTCTGTAAATTATTTGATCTGAGTTTCGATTTGGAAATATTTTGAATTGACCTCAAGTACTCGCAAAACCCTTCTATTGATAAAAAGAAGTTGACGCCTCTGGTAAAATTTCTTCTGCTGCAGTAGTTAAACTTAAGCCGTCTTTTAACTAGTTTCTTCATGTTTTCGGCACCAATTAGTAATTTGACCCGGGTGAGATAAGTTTCTCTATTTTTTACAGCAATGGTTAAATTGAAGCATTCTTTGGAATTTCTTCCAAAATTTAGAATTTACATTGTCTAAATCTTTAGATCCATGCAAGCCAGGGATAATGCAATGTTTAAATTGAGAAATCTGACTTAAGATTTAGAATTATTATAAATTGACACTAATTTCTTGCTAACTACCTTTTATTGGTAAAAGGAACGGGTGAGATGACGCCTCTGATGATATTTTGTTCGATATTTACAGCAGTTTAAAAAAGTATGTTCTAGAGCTTATATACGGTCATATTGTAGATTGGGGAGACCGGAGGGGACTGGGAGGGCATCGCTTGAAACTATAAGTTCTATTTTAGACAGGAAATTGTAAATTTACTTGAGTTTTGAAAAAACATCCTCTGTATCGGTAACTCGACTTGCGTTATCTGATCTCTTTTTGGTTGGAAGCTGCTTCCAGTAAAAGATTCGAAGGCCACCACATAACATTACTTCCTTCGTATTGCATGGCAGTTCCAAGGGCCCAGTCTCATCGCTGCAGCCTGCATAACATGCCTCATATCTTTTGAAGTAACATCCTTTCTATCGGTAACAGGATCACTTTATTTGATCCCCTTTATTGGTGGACGTTGCTTCCAGAATCACATCCAAGTTGGTGCTCCACATAGCATTATTCCCTTTGGCTAAGGTGGCAGTTCTGAGGGCCCAGTCGAATCCCTTCTAACATGCCATTCGGGTGGGGCAGGGCACAGAAAGAATGGACCCTTTGGATGGTTTAACACTCGGTCAACCTCGCCAGTGAACCAATGCATCTATATAAGGTCATGTTTTAGATTAGGAAAATTGGAGGGGAGGTCATCGCTTGAAATTTTAAGTTCTATTTTACGTGAAAAATTGTACATGCACTTCAGTTTTGAAGTAACATCCTTTGTATTGGTAATGGGTTCAGGTTGTTTGATCACCTTTTTTTTGGAAGTTGCTTCCAGCAACACACCACAAGGGGCTGCACTCCATAACCTTCCAGCAACACACCACAAGGGGCTGCACTCCATAATCTTACTTCCTTCAGCTTAAGTGGCAGTTCAGTACGTCCAGCCTCATCCCTTTTTAACAAGCCATTTGGGTGGGGTAGATCACAGCAAGAATTGAACCCTGTTGGATGGCTTAACGCTTGGTCCACCTCACCAGTGAACCAATGCACCTATATATGGCCATTTATAGATTGGAAAGACCAGAAGGGAGGGCATTGCTTGAAATCTTAGGTTCCATTTTAGACATCGGAAATTGTAAGCTAACTTTAGTTTTGAAGTAACACCCATTGTGTCCGTAACAGATGGGGTTATTTGATCCCATTTTTTTGGTTGGAAGTTGATTCCAGAAACACCGTGAGGGGTTGCATCACATAACATTACTCCCTTTGGCTTAGGTTGCATTTCTGAGTACCCATCCTCATCCCCTTTTTAAAATACCATTCCAATGGGTAGACCACAACAAAGAATGGAACCCTGATGGATGGATTAAAGCTCTGTCAATCTCACCAGTGAACCAATGCATATTGTAGGTTGGGAGGACTGAAGGGGAGGGCATTGCTGGAAATTGTAAGTTCTGTTTTAGATATGGCAAATTGTAAATTCACGGTAGGTTTGAAGTAACATCCTTTGTATCAGTAACAGGGGCTGCACCACCTAACATTACTCCCTTTGGCTTAGGTGGCAGTTCTGAGGGCCCAGCCTCAGCCCCTTTTAGTGTTATATATACATATATATATATATATATATATATATATATAACATAATAAGATATATAAATATATAAAAACATTGAATATCAATATTAATTATTCATATTAGTATATATTAATATTAATAATTAATAAATAGAAATGATTAATTAATTAATTAGAAAAAAAGTAAAGAGATGTGCCCTTTTGTTTGAAAATGCATGATAAAGCTTATATAAAGCCCTACCAATGTAATTGTAAATCATCATAATTCATCTTCAATATTTATTTTATATTTTCAATATGGAGTTGTTTTCCATTGGTTGATTATTCACTTGAGTAATCCTTGAGAATATCCGGATATGGATATTCATTTGGTATCAGAGTGAATCTAATTTTGGCTTGTGGCCAAGATTGTCAAGGTTTCCTTGAATTTAGGTCTTTGACCTTACTCAAAAAAAGAGAGAGAGAAGTATAAAAACAGGAAAAAAGAAGAAAGGGGGAGAAGTAAAGTAAAAACGTAGGGAATCTCTGTTGTCGCCCGAAACTGGCACGCGAGTGCTGAAAGCCCAAACTGCGGGCGCGTCGGCCCGGTGACAACTCTCTCTCGAGAGGCCAATGTCACCACACTCCTCTCTCCTCGCTTCAGGCTGGCTCTTCTCCAGCTCTAGCGGGGTTTCCCTAAGTTTGGATCGCTAACGCAGGTGCAGCTGAGGGCAGGGTGATCTGAAGAGGCTGCCTTAGAGAAACATGGGTAGCAAAAAAGGAAAATGAGTCGGATTGATGGGACGGAAGGGAAGGGAGGATCAGTCATCGAGGGAAGGCCAGTGCCAGTACCAGAAGGGTAGATGGAGTCAGAAGGGGACTCAGAAAGGCTTTGCGTTTCACAGAAGGGAGACTAAGCTGGTCCATTCCATAATCAAAGGCAAGGAGAATGGAAGTATAACCGACTACTATCCATTGCTCCCAGACCTCCAAGAACAAAACGACGACAAGCAACTTGACAGCTGCAAATGCTTGCCCAATGTGCTAGATTATAGCCCTCTATGCTGGCTTTGTCTATAACTTATGAAAAACACAGAACCACGACAGAGATGCCCAAAACATCCAAAAACTCAACATGCTTTTTTCTTTATTAACTCCAGGGAAAAATTCTCCCAGCCAAAAATTCCATCATTACAATGAAGAAGAACTTCTTTATAGGCCAAAAGGCTCTCATAAAAATAATAAGAATAAAAAAAATAAAAATAAAAACCATAAAGTCTATCTCAAGTGAATCCCAGATCCACTTTATTCTTTCTAATTGAATGACCAAATATTTATTTAATGATGTAACTACTACTTTTGATTTAGCCTATAATCAAAATAATTTTAAGCACTAGCTGACCACGATACCCCAATGACTACCTAACTCGCAAAACCGCTTGCGTGTCCACATATTCACTAATCAGCTGCTGCGTAGGGGAATTAAATTATTCACTCCCAGATGTTGTATAGAACCATCGGCCGCTAAGAAGTTTAAGTGCTAAATTACCAATGGATCTAAACTCCAAGACCCAGCTGTCAACAAGAGAGCGTGGAGCCCCTCGACGTACTGAACAAGCGTGACCGACACTTCCCTTTTTTGATTGTTGTCGTGGCAACATAACCGAATGCACCCATGAAACAGAAACTCAATGCTAACCTGCTAGCTGATAAATTGCCAATCTAATCAGCTGCCAAACTGAAACACGTGATTGCTCCATGACTGTGTAGACGACATCATTGGAATCTTAAACAAATTGGCAACCAAAACGCTAATATCTTTGTGACTGTTTGATCATCTCCGTGAATTGCTCTATGACTTGTTAATTCACTGAACACCAAGTCCAAGGAAACGCCAATAATTAGCGACGATAGCCTATACAGTTGTCAATAAATAGCTCGGGTTTTAAGCTTGGATTCAGCCTGTTTGGACTTCGATTTGGGCTGCCGCGTGATCTCTCCTGTCTTCATAGCCTTCTTAACTTGACCTCGCATTCCACTAACAGTTTTTATTTTTCATTTTTTATGGAAGCACCTTCGATGTGAATTGGTTCAGAACTGGGATTGTGTTGATGTACCTAACGGACATCAACAAGTGATGCAAAACCTACATTTAATGAGCCATCGTCATTGTAAGGTTAGATGCCTGTCTAGTTAGCATCTTCCTCTTCACCAAGAGGATTCCTAAATACAAAAGGATACTCGAAAACTGGTGCCAACCTAATCTTAGTGGCTCGACAATCATGCCATGCAACTGTGCCAACTCTGAAACTAGAAAGTTTTGGACACCATGAAATAGATAGTTCCACTAAACGCTATGCAATTATGTCACCTTCCTGTGGCACATCAGACATGCTAGGAAGCTTTGTCGAACTCAAGTGGACTCTGGATAAAGAACCCTTCCTCCCCACCGTGTGAAGGAAATATCTTTTTTTCTTGGAGACAAGCATAGCCTTCTACTTTGTGGAGATAGTTTCTCTCTTTTCCCTAGTTCTGACTTTGCCTTTTATTAGTTATCCCATTCCAATGTAGTGCTGGCTATATTTGTCCAGTAAACAGTATTTTTTATTTGGAGCACCCTTTCTCAACCCCAAGACTTCAACATCCACCTTATTAAGAAAGCAAACCAGAGATGGTAATCCTACTTGATGAGCCAGCGAGATGTGTTATTTTGTCTGAGGCATGGGTCCATCCGGTGCAGATACAACAAGAATATCTCCATCCATTTGAGTTGCCCCCGTGATCATCTTCATCTAGAGAACCATCAGATTACGAATGTGAATCAGCTATGTTCACTGAAATAATATGATTCAGCATGCCCCGGTCAATAGCCGAATAAAGTAGTGCCAATCATTGATGGTTGACTGAGATGGAAAAAGATCTGAATGTTTGAACAATCAGTCCACTCTTCAGTTTGATCTATTCCAAGTATAAACCCTGAGATGTTGTCTTTACCCTTGTCATAACATCTCGGTCTCACATTGATGCTGATACGATCATTATGCTCTTGATAACAATGTTATAGTGGGGCCACATGCTACTATAGTAGAGACCTTAACCTCTTAAAAATGTAGATGCATTTAGAGAGGTAACATCTGGCTCCATGGGGGACGTGTGCTCTCGAAGAGAGCATGTGAGAACCTCAGCACTCTCTGTGTATCCGCAGACCAAATTGAAAGAAAAGTGTGATGGGATGGCTTCATTCACATCCCATACTTTATTACAAAACAAAGAAGAACATACTGAAAATTTAAATGCTCATGCAAGAGCTTATTTTTCTTCTACCTACACTAACTTAACATGAAACTATAATATGTCAAGTATATGCATACAAGTAATGGAGCTATTCTAGCATCTTATCTATGACAGAACACCTCTCCTTGTGTTTGGTCATTAACCAAAACAAGGTCTCATAAAACAGGTTGTAGATCTGACCCGAAAAGACCATCAAAGTATGGCTGTCATAGAAAAGCTTTTGCTGTAAACATAAGAGATCATTAATTTTTTAACCATACAGCACGTTGGAATGCATGCTTCATCAATATAACATTGAAGAGGGTTGAAATAGGCAATGGATAGCCCTTCAAGAATCTCTCATGAGGCAGATTTGCAACACAAGTGTTATCAATTTCAAAATATACTTGAGGCAGCTTCTCATCTTCAACATGAAGTTGTTCAGGAACTTGGGGCAGCTTCACATCTTCTATTATAGCTCTATCCGGGATCTCTTCAGTAATGACTGCCCTATCAACTGCGTGGAGAGTGACTGAGATATAATGCTTGAGAAGACTGCGTATGCCTGCGTTGAAGATTGAAGACTGCGTGTTGATTATAGTCTGCCCTATCAACTGCGTGGAGAGTGACTGAGAAATGATGTATGCTGCGTTGATATCTCTTGAAAAATTGTATTCTCCATTGTGAAAATAGCCTATTTCTCTGCTTGTAACTCCACCATATATGAGCTGCAAAGTCTGG
>LPNX011052470.1:398786-488792 GCA_001517045.1 Pseudotsuga menziesii
GCTATAACACTACCCCACTTTCAAGGATCTAGTTGTCCTCTCATGGCTTAGTTTCTCAATCTAAACCTAAACGTAAAGATAAATTACAGTTTAAAATTCAAACCCTGGAAAACAACATAGTAAGGTACACAGATTATTTTATCATGAGCAAACGAGTTAAACAAAAGTAAAGTAATACATGATAAAACATTATATTGATGTATGGTGCTTCATGGCACACGATGTATACAACAATCAGAAGAGAAAATAGCATTAGAAGAATCCACCAGACTCCTGGAAAAATCTTTTCACAGGTCAAAACTGCTCCAACTGTTGGAAAACTTGCCCACAAGTTGCTTACAGTCTATGAACAGTGAACTAAGAAAAGGGTGAGAGCTCATTTGGAACTGTGTTTCTATTGTTTGCACTCTCTTTAAACACTGAAATCGTTTTTCAAAATTTTTATTTGGCTTTTAACGGGGAAATGGCTAACTGCCTTGCTTCACCATCCCTTTCCCTTGGCCATGTGTCCACCTTCCTACCCTTGCATTTACAGAAGCAATTACCAAAAGAAAATGTTTTTCTGCAGTGTTGAGAGTCGAAAATAAGCAAGTAGGTTCTTGAATTGTTTTTTGTTTCTTCTTTCTTTTCTCGGCATGAAAGGAATAATCTATTTCTATATTAACCCTCCTGAAGGAGTTATCAGAATATGTACAAAATGGTGGCATAATGCCTTCGCCACTTCTGATTATGGGCTGTAAGTACTTGTCCAGAAAACTTCCAGAGTAAACAAAATTGGCATGATAGATGCCATTATCATATACATATCTATCTATATATAATATACCATCTAAAACAAACTAAGCTTTCTTCATGTTTAAGCTTCAGAGATATACAAAACTGTGACAGAATTAATAAAATGGACTCTACTTGTTTGTTGGAGCTGAATGATCATTTGTCTGTTGATTTGCTGCCTTTCCCTCACTCACGTCCTGGGCCGCCTCTGCTTCATTGTAGACCAGTGGTTTATGCTTGATCATATCCTTTACCAGCATTTCCAGATTTTGTAGTATTTTACTCTTGAACTCCAAATCCATATCATCCTGGCCACAATGTAGTCCAGATTCCAGAGTCTGAATCTGCTTTGTTTCTGTTGTGTATGTACCTCCCTTTTCCAATTCATTTTCTCCTCATCCATCAGTAGCTGTGCATTTTTAACTCAGTGTCTTCTTTCAGAGTTGGTGGAAGTTTGGTCATCCCCAGTTTTCTATGATAGCAGTCCCTTGTGTTGAAAGGGTTGGTGACTGGAGGCTGTCATCCACTTGCTCTTGAAGGTTCATTCTTGGCTTGGCTTTCCACCCTTTTCCAGGGTCGACCATGTCTTCATTGTTATAAGAGTTCTGTCATCTTGCTGCACTCTGTCTTGACAATTTTCTTTGTGATTTCCAGGTGGAAGGTGGATTATAGACAAATCATCCTCCCTTCCTGAACTAAGGCAGACTTCTACATATATAGAATTGGTTCATGATGTACTAATTAGCAGGAATGGGACAAGAAGCAGGTCTCCTGGTCAGGTTTCTGATAACATCAATCATAACATTTCTAAACTCTTGTTCTTATCTTATTGTTCCAACTGTCCACTTCAAGGTAAGAGCATGAGCCTTAGTTAAATGATTTCAAATCTTTTGCACAAAGGCATTCTGATAGCTAGGACCAGAAAACTAAAAACTTAAAAGGGTCTTACTACCTAGTTATCATTGATCTTCCACCATTACCACTGTATAGGATTCAAAGACTGATTACTAGCTTCCACTATCCTGTTCTTGTATAGAGATAAAAGCTATCCAGTGGGCAGGTTCTCTAATGGATTTCAAACTTCTTTTACTACATTATGGTCAATAACCTGGGGATTACATAGTTTGGGTTACTTTTATCGCATATGATACATGACAGATATGAACATTATTTACTAACAACACAACATTATAATCATTAATCTCATCCTATGATATGCATAATTGAATATAATGGATACCATGGTATTGCCTTCAGTCTGAAACCCTGACACCTGCATTCCCAATATGCAGGAAAACAGAGTATAGATTTGGAAAATAAAGACTGCATAAATGATGATGAGATATTATTGTTCATTCAACATGCAAGATTGTGGCATGTTGCCAATTGAAACTGAGGTAAAAAATACAAACCTGGAACAGTATGGTCTACTGCAGCTTCTTCAAAAACTTACGTGGGTTAAGCAACTTGGTTTTAAGCAAATGCTCCATCTAAATCCCCTATAGAGAGAAGGGTCTCAAAGCAGCTTAGTGTTATCTTTACATGGCAAACCATTCATCCTACCAACTTGTCTGGTCTGATTGCATTCAGTCTGAATCCCTCACACCTGCATTCCCAATATGCAGGAAAACAGAGTATAGATTTGGAAAATAAAGACTGCATGATGATGAGAAATTATTGTTCCTTCAACGTGCAAGATTGTGGCATGTTTCCAATTGAAACCAAGGTAAAAAAATACAAACCTGGAACAGTATGGTCTACTGCAGCTTCTTCAAAAATTTCTGTGGATTAAGGAACTTGGTTTTAAGTAAATTCTCTATGTAAATCTCCTACAGAGAAGGGTCTCAAAGCAGCTTAGTGTTATATTTACATGGCAAACCATTCGTCCTACCTACTTGTTTGGTCTGATTTCATGTCATTTATTGGATTAGTCCAACCACATTGAGTTCTTCCCTGGACAAGATAAAAGTCAAGAAGTATCATCAATACTGCATGCAGCCAACACAATTTACGTGCCAATCTATAAATCTTTAGGGGACATTTTAGTTATATGTCAGCACTTAATAAACGCCCGGATGAACTATGTGAGCAGAGTCTTGCTGGTTCGTGTGGATCCATTTCAAATGGGTTAAACCTTTGTACATGGTTTTCCGATTGTGGCAACTTCTGAGTCATGATCGTTAGACTATTTGTTTAGAATTAGCTCAACAGGGTTTTTCATACTTCAAATAAAATGTAAGAGGCTTTACATAATTCAAATTTAATGTGGCAATTATATTATTATTGACTTCATTTTTGTAGGAAGTCCAAGCTAAATCCCAGCATATATTATTGCCAGTAGTTCTGTGTAGGTTCAACACTATTTAGTACAAATGATTCAACTTAGATATCAAGTTGCTAGGCTTTGCACTAATATCTCAATGAAAGAACTCAAAGCATGTTCTGCATTCCTAAGTATTTTATTCTGATTTCATTCTGTAAATAGATAAATGTACTGTCCCCACCATTTGAATTGATAAGGAAAAGTATCAGGAAATCTGAAATAAGACAGACTAAATCTCTTCATGAATGTGTCTAAATTTCTTGGGTTACTGATTTCTAGATTGCAAGTGTGAATTTTCTCATGAAGCATTATAATGCAACATCTCTCTATTACTTTTCATCAATGTTCATATGGATTCTTTCTTGGTTTCATGTTATTCTTTTGATATAGTAGTTTAGTAATACGCAGATATTGTTGCCATAGTTGTTCGATTTGCTGGTTTGAATATGTACATGGAGTTTCAGTTTTCATTAGCCATTTACATTCTTGTAGAATTTAAGTGGTTGATTAATGGGGATACTGTTCAATATTCAAATACATAAGATCTTTTATGCCATCCCTTTTGACAGTTAGACTAGTTCTTAATTATGGTTTTTCTGGTTTTATACTATTAGTGAAATTTAAATGAATCATGTTGTTCAAGTCCAGAAGGTTGACAAGTTCATCGGATTGACTGCTCTCCATGTCTATAATTTGTTACTCACAAGAATTGTTTAATAAAGAGGTTTCTTAGGATCTCACTTTCTACTAGCCAAGCTGTTTATAGGTTGCATTGGATGTTATTTTTTGGTCTACCAGTGGTACTATCTACTATTTATATATATTTTTTGTCTCAGGAGAGCTGATGAAAATTAATGTGCTTTGTCAGGTTTATTAGGGACGGTTGCTCCATGCTTGCTATATGGTAGCAATGTAGAAAGGCTGAGCTCAACTCCAGGGACATTTGCAAATCATTGCTTGCCATACAGTAGTCTTTATCTCCTTGGCAATTTTCTCTTTGGATGGAACTGTTTGGCTCCTTGGTTTTCATATCCTAGCCGTACAGCTATTCGCAGGAATTTTAATTTGGAGGTAATCTCTCTTCTTAACAGCCTTTGCCTCGTATACTTGCCTGGTGAAATATTAAGGATTATCAAGCAAGAATTATAAATGCCCTCATTGCGGATTATTTCCTCTGGCCTTCAAGTGCTGCAAGATGAAACTAAAGGAGTAATTAAAGTCTTTGTATGAAGAGATGGTTGCACTTGCAATTATGAGTGGCCTCTAAAATTGACTAGGATAGAGTGAAATGTTTTTTGTGCCAAAAAGCTGTCAGTTGAGCAGCAAAACTATGTCAGTAGAGTTCAGGGGTTTGATTTCAAATTTTCAACTTGTTTTATAAAAAGGGAAAGGAAATTACTGTTCTTGACTCCCTCTCATGAAAAGAGGATGAGTTGACCCTATGTCCAATTTCTGTTGTTTGTCCTAGATTGATTTGGCAGCATTCAAGCTGCCTGAGAAATTGTTGGTAAAATACAAAAATGACCATCCTAATGCTAACAAAATGTTTCATGGAAAAGTGATTTTCTATGGGAAAGTGATTTGCTTCATGAAAATTCAAGATGGAAAAAGGAATCCCATGATACTTGTTATTGACAATGACGTTTTTATCTAACCTATTACAATTTCCAGCTTTTTCTTTGGAAAGAAACATGCAAGTACGCAACAGAATGTGATATGTCTGAGTCAGAGCAATGAGATAATAGCTTCCCTTGATTTGCTCAAACCATTGCACGCTGATTAGACTAGGAAGAAATATCCATGAACCGACTTACTGGGTTTCTTGACATAGAAGGGAAGGACACCCATTTTATCAATATTTCACCAAAATTCATAGAAGTCAGATTACTATTGTTTTCATCAGTAATATATATATATATATATATAAACATTGTTGCCATATTAGAGCAATTATAACCATGGATACATCTTATCATCTCCAAAAATGATGCGAGAAATTTTGTTACTCCTTGAAACTGTGTGCAGACTCCAGAGGCACCGACTCTTAAAAGGGCACTACCAGTGTGCTAGTTGCTTTGATAATCACATCGATTCTTTATTAGCTTTATACCATTGCAAATTTCCTGGCTTGCACAACTGATTGAGTAGTACAAAATCTTTTATCTGAAGTGGTATATATGCTACGGTAATCTTCAGATGATGTCAATGTGCCAACATATACTTGCACTAGTTGCTACCTATGATTTTAGTGCTAACAGCAAGCATACTCTATAATTTTAACACTTAACATATAACTCATGTAGTCTTCAGATGATGTCAATGTGCCAACATATATTTGCACTAGTTGCTACCTATGATTTTAGTGCTAACAGCAAGCATACTCTATAATTTTAACACTTAACATATAACTCATGAGATAATAAGATTGCATGCGATGGCAAAGAAGCTTAGTTAACTAAAAAGCTGCAGTTTACACATACAGTAATTATGAAAATTGAGTCACAGTAATCTGAGGACCAAGGCACAACTTACAGAAGATTCAAGGATCAATTACACAGAAAAATGACATGAAAACACTGCAATTAAGAGTTGCAGCTGTATACACTGGCAAGTAAAGATACAATGTCATACACTGGCATGAATAGCCAGACAATTCGAATTCCAAGGAGGTAATTCGAATACATGAGAGTGGCTTAGTTGTTAGTTAACCACAATAGACACATTAGTTAACCACTAATCACAACCATAATCAACTCTAACTGAATTGGAGACGGTTATGTCTAAGTCTAACTGAATAGAAATCAACTGCATGTCAATCAGTAGGCGAGGGCACATGTTTGACTTCAGTTAGGTGAGATCAAGTGAATTGCACTGAACTGAGTCACCAAAAGTTGTTGGAGAAATCACTTCAGTTAACTGGAAATTACCAAAAATAGGCAAAATAATGATGGAGGTGCCTATACAACTGCAGTTTAACTAAAAGTAGATGGAATAACCATCAGCTAATTGATTTGGGGCGCTTAGGTCATGTAGATCACCCCAAATTTGCTCTTTGATTGAAGGAGGAAGCTCAGTTAGTCTCCCCGATTGAAGGAGAAGACATAGTTAGCCTCCCTGATCGAAGGAGGATGATCTAGTTGATGATGCAGTCACATATTCGAGCCAATAACTTAGGATAAGTGGTAAATTAGGCCAAATAATGATGTGTGGGTTGGATAATGACTCTAACACCCCTCTCTTAAGCTATACTCATGTGGAGGTGTAAAAAAAAGATAGGGCCCCGACAACAAAGGCCATAGGTCACCCTGTACAAAAAGTAACTCTAAAATGCTCAAAAAACTGTAAGTGAGGAAAAGAGGAAAACCTTGTGGGAACAAACCCCCCCCTCAAACCAAACACTAAAGAATCAATTAACTTCACCCTGATGAACTCACCCCCAATAGTGAACGGAGGTAAGTGAACTTTTCCTTAGTAAACTTCTTGGTGAAGATATCTGCAATCTGCTCATCTGTGGGGTAGTATTGCAAAACAATTGTCCTGTCATGCACTAGTTCTCTGATGTAGTGTATATGGATCTCAATGTGTTTGGTTCTCTGTCTTTGAACTGGATCTGTTGAGATCTTGATTGCACTTTGGTTGTCACAAAAAATGACAGTAGATGAAGCACTACCAATATCAAACTCGGCCAAAATACTTTGCAGCCAAACTGCCTGGATGCATGCATTGACCGCTCCCTTGTACACTGCCTTTGCTGAAGAAAGGGCAATGGCATATTGCTTTTTGCTTGACCAACAAATAGGCCCACTACCAAACATAAACACATAGTTGGAAGTGGATTTCGATCTATGGAATCTCCTGCCCAATCAGAATCTGTAAATCCTACCAAGTCTAGTTTGGAATCAACAACATAGTGAATGCCATAGGATCTAGTACCCTGCATGTACTGTAGAATCCTCTTGGCTGCCCTCCAATGAAGCTCATGAGGTTGCTCCATATACCTTGATACAACATTCACGGCATAACAAATGTCAGGCCTTGAATGTGTCAAGTAGAGAAGGCTTCTGATCAACTGATGATAAAGAGTAGAATCTACATGTGGAGTTGTTTTTCCTTCTTCAAAACTGATTCCTGAGAGGAAGGGAAATGATGCAGCCTTACAATCATTCATATTAAACTTAATTAACAGGTTTGAAACATATTTGGATTGTGTCACTATAATCCCATCATAATATTGAGTTATTTCTAGCTCGAGAAACTGCCTCAACAAGCCTAGATCACTCATCTCAAAAGCATCATGTAAAGCAGTTTTTATGAAGGCAATCGAAGCAAGTGTGCTTCCTGTGATCAGAAGATCATCAACATATAGAACTATTATCAGTAAGTTACCTTCATATTGCTGCAAGTACACATTTGGATCAGACTTGCATCTTTCGAAGTTGTGTGAGAGTAGAAATGAATCCATTTCGGCGTACCAAGATCTTGGGCCTGTTTTAAGCCATATAAAGATTTTTGCAACTTACGAACCAATGATGGATTTGATGTATAGCCTTCAGGATGCTTCATGTATATCTCTTCTTGCAGGTCTCCATGGAAAAAAACACTTTTGACATCCATATAGTGCACCTCCCAGTGCTTGGATGCAGCAATGGCCAAAACTAGCCTTATGGAATCCATTTTTGTCACCGGTGCCAAGGTCTCATGGTAGTCCACTCCTTGGACTTGGGAGAATCCTTTTGCAACCATCTGTTGTTTATATTTGTAGGTTGATCCATTTGCAACAACCTTTGTCCTATATACCCACTTGCATTGAACAAGTTTCTTCCCAGGTGGAAGGGAAACTAGCTCCCAAGTTGCATTTTTTTGGAGAGAGTTGAACTCTTCATCCATTGCAGCTTTCCATCTAGGATCATTCCAAGCATGATAGTATGACTTAGGGTCAGATCCAATCATCATATAGCAGGTCTCGAACAACAAAGAATCATTGTAACAAAGAGCAATACCTACTCTTTGAAAATCTGACTGGGTTTTCTTTGGATCAACAGGATTTCCAACATCTATCTCGGCGGAAGAGAGTGTTTTCGACCCATTTTGGGAGATGAGTGGGGACATTAGGATTTGTTTCAGAACCTGATATATTATGCCCACTGATATCAGACATCAGATCTGAAAAATCAGAGCTCACACTTCCATTTTCATCATCAGAATCATCAGCAGAACGAGAGGAAATTTCAGCAATTTCTTCCTCGACTAGTTCCACATCTTGAAGCGGACACTTCTCTCTAGGAATATCTTTTTGGTTATGATATTCAAGAGTTTGTATCCCTTCGATTCCTCTGGATACCCAATGAACATACACTCAATACTTTGCGGTTGCAAAGACTTCCTCTTGTCAAGTGGAATTCGAGCCCAAGCAGCGGACCCAAAAACTTTGAAATTGGACACATCTGGTTTGTGCCAAAGTATGCTTCAAAATGAGTTTTTCCTTTCACGGATGAATGAGGGACCCTGTTCTGAATGCAGCCAGAAACATTTATTGCTTCAACCCAAATATTTGTAGATAGATCTTTAGCTTCAAGCATGCAGGTGGTCATCTCTTTTAGGGCCTGGTTCTTCCTTTCTGCTACACCATTATGCTGGGGTGTGTAGGGAATGGAATGCTATAACTGGATTCCATCTTTAGCCCATATTTGTAGCAGATCAGATTTGATGTACTCTCCTCCATTATCAGATCTGAGAGCTTTTTGCTTGCTCCCAGAAGCATTCTCAACAAAAGCCTTAAAATCAATGAACTTTTCAAGAACTTCAGATTTTTTCTTGAGAAAATAGACCCATGTGTATCTCGACAGGTCATCAATGAAAGTGAGCACATACCTTGAACCATTCATGGAGGTTGTAGGCTTAGGACCGCTAGTATCAGAGTGGATCAACCCCAAAATACATGTAGCTTGGATTGCCTTTCCTCGATCAAATTGTACTCAAGGTGTTTGCCGACAATGCAACCTTTGCAAATTCCATTGGAGATTTTGATGGTAGGGAGGCCTTCCACCATGCAATGGTTTTGAAGTTGCTGCAAGTACTTGAAGTTCAGATGTCCAAACCTCTCATGCCACAACCGGCTAACCTCATTCCCATGAGTCAGAAGGGCGGTAGGATTTGCATCAGGCATGAACTTGGAAAACTCATAGGTCTTAGCGGAATGATTCGCGATACTTGTTGCAATGGGTTTCTCGGATGCAATTTCTGAGATCTCAACATCATTCGGGTTGAAAGTTATTCTCTTGGACAAACTTGTTTGTCATTTGATATACACTCAACAGATTTGAAGCCAAGGAGGGCACATACAGAACATCATAGAAGCTTCCATGTTCAAGTTTTACAATACCTTTTCCCTTTGAAATGATCTGAGAATCATCTCCCACGTGGATGGGAATGCTACTGTCGGAGTCCAGGGATGAAAAAGATTCTTTGCTTGCCACCATATGGTTCGAAGCTCCAGAGTCAATGAGGAGAGCTCTAGACTTCGAAACATTTACCATGAGGGCATGTCCTCTTTCGGGTTTTGTGTTCTGATCATGATTTTCTCTCTTCCTTGCACCTTTAGGAATATTGATGTTATTCTTCTCTAGGAGAAGAATCATGGTATCAAGTTGTGTCTTCATGCAAGAGCTTTTCGGATGAAAGACCCTTCACCAATAGGAACATTTGACTTTTTCTTTGCCTTCTTTGCCTTTGTGCTTGTTCTTTCTTGAGCCTAAGAGCTCACCCAGCTGCTGAGGTTTCTCCTTTGGCTTGGGAGCATCAAACTTAGTCTTTTGATTCTTTTGTTTCCCCTTTCGATTCGTAGCTTTGGTTCCTCCAACAAACAAAGCTTGGTCCTTGGAAGTTCTGATGATTCCCATTTAGACAAGCTTGTCATGCTCATTGGTGAGAGACTCAATGAATGCATTGAGGGTCAACATCTTCCAATTCGGGATTGTGAGCTTCTCGGTATCTAAGGTGGAAACAAAAATTGAGTAATCTGGGCCAAGTTTCGAAAGGATGGCAAGGATGAGTTGATCATCCTCCTTCTCAACTTTGCAGTGCTTCAACTGGAGCACCATGTGCTTGAACTTGGTGAAGAAATCATTCATGATTTTGAAGTTGCCCAGGTTTAGAGAAATCAACTCATTCTCTAGCTGATAGATCCTGAAGTCATCTTTCTTATCAAACAGAGTAGTAAGTTGATCACAAATCTCCTTGGGAGTCTTCAATCCAGTGATGTGGAAGAGAAGATCTGTGGAAATTGAAAGGCACAAAAATCTATACGCTTCATCAAGCTTATTCCAGTATTTTTCTTTGTCAACAGATTCAACTCTATTTCAGTGTCCATTGTGACTCTGTAGAGTCCTTTGGAGGAGCACAGCTGAATCTCCATGTTCTCCTTCCATTGGTGGTAATTGAAAGGAGCGAGTAGATTCACAGAAGACCCTATGATGCTGCTATAGTGAATGCAGTGAAAGACTTTGAAAAACCTACAAATCACACAAAAAATACAAAGTAAGGTCGAACAACCTACACTTTTGGAGTTTTCTTCACACCCGACTTAGTCAATAAAGCAAGCTTGATCAACAATTCCTTTGCCCAGGAATTGTGGTAAACTCTCTGCTTTTGGTGCAGAGTTGGAATTTTTGAGCTTTTTGCTCAAATTGCAGAAGAAGAGCCTTGTCTTGCCATGGCTCTAATACCATATGAAAATCGAGTCACAGTAATTTGAGGACCAAGGCACAACTTACAGAAGATTCAAGTATCAATTACATAGAAAAATGACATGAAAACACTGCACTTAGGAGTTGTAGTTGTAAAATTGTTATCATTAATCAAAAGTAAAGATACAATGTCATACATTGGCATGAATAATTAGACAATTCGAATTCCAAGGAGGTCATTCGAATTACAGACATGAGAGTGGCTTAGCTGTCAGTTAGCCACAATAGACACATCAGTTAACCACTAATCACAACCATAATCAACTCTAACTGAATCAGAGGCAGTTATCTCTGAGTCTAACGGAATAGAACTCAACTGCGTGCTGTAGTTAACTGGAAATTACCAAAAATAGGCAAAATAATGATGGAGGCGCCTATATAGCTGCAGTTTAACTAAAAGTAGGTGGAATAACCATCAGTTAACTGATTTAGGGCGCTTAGGTCATGCAGATCATCCTAGATTTGCTCCTTGATTGAAGGAGGAAGTTTAGTTAGTCTCCTCGATTGAAGGAGAAGACATAGTTAGCCTCCCTGATTGAAGGAGGAAGTTTAGTTAGTCTCCTCGATTGAAGGAGAAGACATAGTTAGCCTCCCTGATTGAAGGAGGATAATCCAGTTGATGATGTAGTCACATATTCGAGCCAATAACTAATTGGCCTTTAAATTAGTCCAATTAGGCCAAATAATGATGTGTGGGTTGGATAATGACTCCAACAGTAAGGTCACAATAGAGTATGTGCCATGAAAGCATCTACAAATCTGCACTGCACGGCTCTTTGGTCCACAACATTCACTACTCTGATGGTTCACACAAGTTCACAGCACTGGCTCAAAATCCGACCCAAAATGAATGAGGATGTCGATGGGTGATCAAATATGACCATTTTCAAGGATCAAAGTAGACTAGGGTCCTCCACACTTTTCAAACAATCCATGTTGGTGCCCAACATGCCCATGGTCAAAGTTGACTAGTTCAGTGAAAAAAATGTTGAACAAGTCATCTACCAATGGTCTGCTCTGCACCATGGCAACTGAGCCAAATTGATTCTTCCCCAAAGTGTTGGTCTGTGCCAGAACAAGAATTCACATGTCAAAGCTACCCTATGCTTATCACGGCGTTATTGTGCAAACTTTTGTCTGTTCTTGGACTTTTCCATGTTGTGTTGTCACATAATGAACTTCAGTGCACAATGCTTTTTCATTCCAAGCATGTCTCTCAATTTTTCTAGCTTGTTCTTTCTTAGGGGCTTTGTAAAAGGATATGGTAATTGATCTTGTCTTTTAGATCTGCAATTGAATTTGGTCCTTTTCTTGTCAGTGTCTTAAAACCATTCAACTCAGAACTGGAATTGATCGAGTTGACCGGGTCAATCATCATCAATCTCAAACCGGGACATAACTCGGCCCGGAGGCTTGTTTGGTACCAAACCGGATGGTAATTGATTTGGTCTTTTAGATCTACAATTGATTTTGGCCTTTTTTGATCAGTGTTTTTAAAACTGTTCAACTCGGAACCATAACGACTGAGTTGACCAGTTCAATCATCATCAATCTCAAACTCGGACATAACTCGACCTTAAGGCCGAGTTTAAGTAAAAGTGAAAGATAACATTCACTTTTACTTACATTTTTAACATTACCATTAATTGTTTCAGGATGTTTGAGAGTGGTTCCAACCTCATCGGACTTCATATGTAGTAGAATTTTATATCCCATTCAAAATTCAAAATTCAACACACTTAATAGTTTTCAGGATTTCAGGATTGCAAAGTTTCCACTGGATTCTATCATGAATGAAAATGAGGGATTGGAATTTAATCAAGCACATCAAACTCCCTATGTATCTTGATGTTGGTGGTGTTAATGCATGATTGTTGAGGTTGATTGACTTGCTTTGTCATGACCTTAATAAAAATGTATCCTTCAGTGAAGCAAAATCACTTATTAAGCATGGGAAGCGTTTTCTAACTTATTTTAAATTGTAGGGTATTGACTAATGTCCTTGGAGGATTGACTTTGAGATTCGAGGAAGAGGCAAGGGCTAGAGCCTAGAGAATAGGATCCCAATATAGGCAAGGATTTTGATGATTATGTATTTTCAATTTTGATTAAGATATGTATTGCACTTGTTGTCATTTTGATATATTCACCCTTACATGGTATATACATAAAATAGACTTTGCATATTATGTCTCTAATAGTTTGAAATCATAGTTTATAGTTTGGAATGTTAAATATATATATTTTTATTAAAATTGTATATATATTTTTAATAGTCTGAGCCATTGAAATCAAACCACTCCGATTCATTGCCGGCTCTAGTTTCGGTTCGAGTTGACCCTCGACTGGTTCAACTCTCGATTCTAAGTTTTAAAACACCGCTTCTTGTAACTGCCTCAAATAACGTATGTGTGCCTCTATGTGTTAGTGTTTGAGCAAATATGAAGATAATTGAACTTTAATCCAATTATAGTGCAGATAGATCTCATCAATAATCCAAAGACACAAATAAATCAAACCATACAACACATGGTGTACCCTGGGAAAACCCTTAATTGACTTGGAGGATAAAAATCTCAACAAACAATCTTAGAGTGATTGATATTCGACAAAGAATGATTACAACACAATAGGAGATTGCTTGATCAGAGAGCACAAGAGAGGAGATATCAAAATGGAATACTGTACTGGGACCTAGAGAATAGGATCCCAATATAGGCAAGGATTTTGATGATTAAGTATTTTCAATTTTGATTCAGACATGTATTGCACTTGGTGCCATTTTGATATATTCACCCTAACATTGTATATACATAAAATAGACTTTGCATATTATGTCTCTAATAGTTTGGAATCATAGCTTGGAATGTTAAATATATATATTTTTATTAAAATTGTAAAATTTTATATATTTTTTAATAGTTGGAGTCATTGAAATCAAACCACTCCGATTCATTGGCTTCGATTTCGGTCCGAGTTGACCCTCGACTGGTGTAACTCTCTGTTATGAGTTTTAAAACACTGCTTCTTGTAACTGTCTCAAATAACGTATGTGTGCTTCAATGTGTCAGTGTTTGAGCAAATATGAAGATAATTGAAGTTTAATCCAATTACAGTGCAGATAGATCTCTTCAATAATCCAAAGACACAAATAAAGCAAACCATAGAACACATGATGTACCCTGGGAAAACCCTCCACTGACTCGGAGGAAAAAAAACCCAGCAAACAATCTTAGGGTGATTGATAATCGACAAAGAATGATTACAACACAATAGTAGATTGCTTGATCAGAGAGCACAAGAGAGGAGAGATCAAAATGGAATACTGTATTGGTCTTGCCAAGTGCATAGCACTTTAATAACAAGCCAAAATTAGTTATACAAAGAAGGTAGTGAATATTTGCATGCTTCAGTAACTTGTTAACACTGAGTACACTGTTACATCTTCAACCATGCGCCCCCATAGACTTGTTGCCAAGTTGGCATTTCATAATTATCTCCCACATTGAAGATATGCGCCCTCCATTAATTCACTGAGTTTAACTGCCTCTAACTGAGTTGTTAACTGATCGAACTGAACTGAGCTGAAAAGAACTGAATTGGACTGAACGTAACAAATGCTTCTCCATCAGTGTCGTCTTCAAAAAACCGCTTTGCATAAATTAAGGAGTTGATCCCTTAATTAACTGAACTTTGTTTATCACAACTAAGACTCAACTGATGTCTTATTAATTTGAGTTCTCTTGGAGGCATACATGGGCAATTCAAATTCTCTCTCTGTCTCTGTGCTCATATTAGTTATCTCTGCATGGTCCATATGTGTTTCATTAATTAATCATCTATATCTTATCATATTCATAAGAAATGTTTCTGAACCTATGATCATATGTATTACGCCGAGTCATATAGTCATATGCTAAAGTAAATCACTCTAGGGGTAGCTAATCCCTAAAGGAGACTTGTAGCACCTAGTGACCATGATTAGCCATACATCACATATTATATCCTCGAGACTTAACACAACATAAGTCATGTGGTCTTGATACAACACAAGACCATCTCCAGTTAAGGAGAACCATTTCATAGGGTGCCGTCTATGAGAATCATTTGATTTGATACTACACAAGTCCAGACTTGATACAACACAAGTCTCCAACCTTAATGCAACATAAGGTCATGATCTTAATACGACATAAGAACCTAGTACAGATATCTCTCCCGAATAAGACAAGGTCCTAGCTTAATACAGCATAAGCTCTTTAACTTAATACAACATAAATTAGTTAACTTAATACGATATGAGTTCCATGGAGAGGATCTGAACCTAATACGACATAGATTCCAGACTTTATACAATACAAGTCTCATGGGAATGACTCCTGAAGCTGGACTCTCAACACAATGTGCTCACTGCCTGAATAAAATATTTAAGTGGATAATGTACATGGCTAGTGCAGGCAGATAATTAGTGTTTGTGAATCATTAACTCATATTTTTTCTTTTTATGAATTGCTTTGCTTCCTTCAATACGATCCTTCGTATGTTTGTACCTCTGCCTTGTTTTCTTTTTCCTCACATGAGTTTCATCGGTAATGTCTCTTTCCTCTTTATTTTGTGGGAAAAAAATATTTTCTTTTTGGTCCTTGAATATGATGATTTACATGTGACAAGAATAGACATTACTTAGAAAATTATATCACATTGTTATTTTTGTGAGCACAGGGGAGCTGTGAAGCGTTGAGCAGGTCATGTGGATGTTGTAGAGGGATAATGGAAGATGATGAGCAACGTGAACAGTGTGAGTCAACTTGTGATTTTGCTACACACTTTTTCTGCCACCGCTGTGCTCTTTGTCAGGAAGGCCGCGAACTTCGCCGAAAACTGCCACACCCTGGCTTCAATGGAAGAACCATCTTGGTCATGCTTCCTCCCACGGAGCAGATGATGGGACGTGAAGCTTAATTTTCTCTGCGGTTTGCAGAGTGGACTTGAATTGCTGTTCATATTTTCTATTATTTTTTATCTACTTGTAGAAAATAATATTGGACAACCTTTAATGTTGTTTTAGGCTATGTATTATAATAACCTGTCTACATTACGAAGGTGACAATCTTGTGAAAGTTATTAGAGATACATTATAAATTCTATTGGATGGTAATAATTGTTGCTGTGTAAGATTGCGATTGTTGGATAATATGATACTTAATATTAGACATGCTTGCAGATTTTGTGGCATATAAAAAGGCATTTAACATCATTAATTGTATTGGATGGTAATAGTTGTTGCTATTGTAAGATTGTGATTGTAGGATATAATATGATACTTAATATTAGACATGCTTGGAGATTTTGTGGTCTATTTAACATCATAAATTGTATTGGATGGTAATAATTGTTGCTGTTGTAAGATCGTGATAGTTGGATGATACATGCTTAATATTAGACATGCTTGCAGATTTTGTGGTCTATAGAAAGGCATTTAACATTAAAAGTCCAAGTTGAAAGGACTCGTTCAATCCTTACGAGTCTACTGCAGGATGCATTCATGCATCCATGCTCACACACTTGGACTTGATTGTGTTTAGGTTACATGATATTCAGCCTTGCCAATCTCTCTCTCTCTTTCTCTCTCTCTAGCAGTTCCATGCTCAGGTGGAGTGCCTAAAGTTTATGGCATGTTAAGAAACTACTAAGTCTACTAAATTCTTTTAAATCAATAATTACTTGGGGTGAGAGAGCTGGTGGAGCAGAAAGAACTTTAGACCACCGCTGGTAAATTAGTTGATACCATATTGATATACGAAATAGATGAAAATGAACGAAAGATTGTGATCCCACCTCATTTGGATGTGTAATATGACTTTAGATTTACGTTTTTTACACATTCGTGTCAAACTTGGGTTAGCATCTTGAGCCTCGTTCATTTTTAAGGGGAAGTTGAAATTAAGAGTCCGAAATGCATCTATTGACCAGTCTGACTGGAGCTCAGTTGATTGGATCACTGGAACTCTAGAGTGAGGCTGATTATCTTTCAGCAACTGGAACATTTTGATTGAAGCAGCTCTCTAGTCTCTACGCTTGCCTAAGATGGTGCTACAATCAATTTCATCCTCTAAATTCTAGGTCTTGAGGGAATGCTATTTGCTATGGACAAATGGTGAGGCTCGTGGATAATGATTTTGATAAAGCTCCAGGAGTGGCCCAACTCTACAAAGTTTAGCTCAACTCTAGTGTAGCAATTGACAGGACTAGTCATTGGATGGAGGTACTATGTTAACTTGCAATCGTCGGCTAGTTTTTTGTTTCAGGGTGGTCAGCCATATACTTGATAGATGTAGCTGTAACGATATGTAGTTGTGGACATGCTCACAAGTGACAAATGCTCATTTGCAGTTTTTCTGTCTTCCAAACTTGCAGGGTGGTCTGCCAGATACTTGATAGATGTAGTTGTAACATATGTAGCTTTGGATGTAGTCACAAGTTAGAAAGAAGCCCATTTGCAAATTTTTGTTACTTTCCAAATTGCCATGGTTGGAGGGTAGCTTATGATGACTATTATTTTAATAATTAATATTGGGATTAAATTATTATTATAATTTTATGCATATACAAGAAAATTTTATAAAAATAAATAAATTATTGACGAAGGCTTAATTTATTAATTTTGATTTTTTGTAAATAGGATTGGCGTCAAATCAAAATCAAATAAAAAATGTAAACTAAGATGTATATAATTTTATAAAACACCCCTATTAGGTCTTTAAGTGAGCCCAAGGTTGGCTTGCCCCCCTTTATTATATATTCCTGGTTCCATTATTTCTGGTATTCGAGAATGTAGCTCTCCCCTCGTGTTTCGATTAGTTGTTGACGCCTTGGAGACAAGACAATTCCTAGTCCTCACTACCCCTCACCCAAAAAACCTAGTTCTTGGTTGTTGTTTGCCATCGTTGTTCCAAGGAGTTACCATGTCGGGGAATCAAAAAACCTAGTTCTTGGTTGTTGTTTGCCATCGTTGTTCCAAGGAGTTACCATGTCGGGGAATGTAGGAGTTACTATGTTGGAGAATCAAATCAACTTGGCTTTCAGTGCAACATGAACTTGGCTCAGGAGAGTTATTTTAGAGGGAAAATGGAGATGGTTTAATTTGGCTTTATTGTTGTTCCTTTTCTGTTCTGATAGTTATTTGGATTTGTCAGTGGTGTTTCAGTCACTTATACAAACCCTTGTAGTTTTTTATTCATGAAGTATGTCTGAATTTTCACTTACCAGGTGTGGAGATCCCATAATATTTTTTCAATGCCAATTCCATTGTTTGATAGCAAAATCTACTCATACTGTTTTTGCCACAAATTGGTAAAATACAGTGAAAATCATGCAAGAAATACTCAGATCTGCCACTAGTTCGCCAAGGACGTTGGCAACAAAACTTGTATGGTGGCTTGATTAGACTATACGGTAGCTAATTTAATTTCAAAATGTACGATTTGGACTATATGGCTAACATGGACATGGATGACATAAACATATAGTAATTTGGTGGCTCGCTGTATGGAGGCGACAAAACTTGTATGGTGGCTTGATTAGACTATACCGTAGCTAATTTAATCTCACAATGTACGAATTGGACTGTATGACTAACATGGACATGGATGACATAAACATATAGTAATTTGGTGGCTCGTTGTTCTGTGGCGACAAAAACTTGTATGGTGGCTTGATTAGACTATACGGTAGCTAATTTAATCTTGTATGGAGATTGATGGATTGTATGTTGGATGTATCACATGATAACAGGTAAAGATAATATGACAAAACACACATGGAACAGTTGGCCATTGCACAATGGTTGGCTAGTGGCTGTACGGAGCCTTCATATTCTCTACAGGCATATGTTAGCACCAATGGTGGACAATTTCTTTGATCTCATAGTCCTATTTAATCATGCATGTTCTCTACAGGCATATGTTAGCACCAATGGTGGACAATTTCTTTGATCTCATAGTCCTATTTAATCATGCATGACATCATGCGATGGAAGAGAAGAGTATACTTAATAGACTAACTCTAGTTGTTTTTTCGCTTTGATATCATACTATAAGCAAGAGATGTACAAAATAACATAATAAGATATTTGAGTAATTAATACTCATAATACAATGGATTTCACCTCCCTATACCAATATTCAATGAGCAAGTTATTCCTGCTTATAAATATGGGATAAACTGCATTACACATGGAGTGAACAATTAACTTAATTTAGAACTATTACATAATAACCTTGTATTTGAACATATTTGGAAAATCAACATTGAGATGAAGATATTTTGGAATAAATAATAATTTTTTTAAGCCATATTTCTTGAGTTGGATGAAATGGTAATATTGTGTAGGTTAGTTCACTGGGGTTGAATGAAGCATTGAATTATATTTAAGTTGGGGTTATATTTTAGAGTGTTTTTGAATCTTGACGGCTCTTAATAATTCTGTTTTTTAGATTTTTAAAATAATGTCTTTCAAGCATAGAATTTGCCTTTACAAAGGCCATTTTATGACAGTTTGCTTCAAAAGGAGTTATTTTTAGAGATTGTGTTGCGTAGGAACACTGAAAACAAAATGCCTTTGAATAATCAAAACATGGATTAGGAATGCATTTAGGACTAAAGCAATAGAGAAAACGACATTGTCACAAAATGGAACTCTTCCTATTTGGAGTTGAAAGAGTTATTAAGGGTTTAAAATACAGATTATAATTAAAACATTATTTCATTTACATTATTTCTTTTATAAATGGATAGTGGATCTAAGAGAAATCTCCTATTTGAAGTTGAAAGAATTATTAGCAGTTTAATGTAGAGATTATGATTAAAACAATATTTCTTTTATAAATGGATAGCAGGTCTAAAGTAACTGCTTAAGTGGAGTTTTCAAGGATGTCATTTAGACATTAAGACCCCCACACTTCAATGCAATAAGTTAGAAATTTTCAATAAACATCTCGATCTAAAAGAATTATTGATATTAGAAATTTCTAAAAGATATATCTTCCAAAATAATTATTAATATATTATGTCCAATGCTCTGAGGCAAACTCTAATTTAGGGTTTTAAAAGGTTACTCTAGTCTCTCACTTTCCACCCACATGCATATTTGTAATTGGGGTTTTAAAAAGTTACTTAAGTCTCTCACTTTCTACCCTCATGCATATTTGTAATTTTACAAAGTCTATTTATTTTTATTATAATATTTGTTTCTATTTTTGTACTATCATTGTATCCAAGTATGCAATATATAGATCCATAATGCAAAGAATAATAACCTTGATAGTCGAGAAAAACTAGTGGTTGTTGCTAGTCCATATCCCATGGATTTATGATTGAGACCTGCACAGACCGTGTTTTTGTTGTAGGTGTAGGGGCATGGTGACCTTAGAATAGCATAACCTTGCCTTTTGAGATATGTATGCGTATGTATGTGTACTTGCAAACTAACCTTGTGGATGGAGCTTACACACAAATGCATTTGATTTATTTCTAGTTCTTATATTCTAAGATAAATATAATACATACCACATATTTATGTGTAATTTATTATAAACATATCCATTTTCTCATAAGGTTCTTGATATATAGATAGTTGTCTACATAAATCTTAGATGCACATTTATATAGTTGTAATATCTACTAATCTATCATAAACATGTATGCATATTTTTATAAGGTTTCTCTTGTTTATAGAAATGCGAGACAAGACACCATAAGGAATTGATTGATTAGGTGACATCCAAGAATTGATGGAAGCCATGCATATATGGATATATTTATGTTGATTGCATAAGAGCTGGAAATGGATTGGGTGAGAATTCCTTCAACCATAATTTGATATTATAAATTAGTATGCTTGTGATGTTTGAATGCGTTTATTTGAATAATACCTCAGTTGGTATGGTATAGTAAGGCCAAGAAACGTTAGACCTATAAAGGGTGATAGAGTCGCGTTAACTCATTCATATGAAAAATGGGATGTCATTTCATGCTATGTTGGTTATGAGATAATAACCAAGGCAAGTTAGGGCTTATAACTCCGTCCTAAGATTAATTCCATGTGAGATAGTCGTGTATGAGGCCATAGTGTTGTTGGATATGGAAAGGGATATAGTACTACATAAGTGTCCAATGGTATCCCTACTTGTGTTGATGTTGTGGATTTCAACCTCGTTGCCAACATGAAGACACCATTAGAGGGGAAGGGTTTCTTGAGGCAGTGTCAAGTAGAGAAATGAAATGCTTTCTAGTACACTTAAAGAGATTTCTTAGTGGAGAAAGGGTATATCCTACTGTTGTGTTGGGTTGAAGAAGGTGTCGAAGGTTGTTGGATGATGTGTTGAGGCCTTGGGTAGACCTTTCAACTCATCATGGTGAAATGCATGACATGAGAATATGTAATTGAATCAATGCAAGGATGCATTGATTAGATGGCATAAATAGATTATGTAAAACTGTGGTTGCACACACATTTATTATGGTTCCTATGCTTGAATGCATGTTTGTGTCATAATTTATTGTATACAAGTAAAATGATGGAATTATTGGTATTTCATAATTTTAAGTTAATTTCATGAGTTGTTGTAGGAAAAATTTGCATGCATAAGCAGTCATGTTTTGATGAACTACATGTAAGTTCATTTAGGAGGACAAAATTGCAAAAGGGATGTCTTGAATACTGCATTGAGAGCAAACCATAATGGAGACATGGACTATTTCTTGCAAAATTGAAAGATAAGTATACGTGGAACCTCTTATATTATTTGGAATATGGTTGCTACAATAATTAATTCCAAACTTGTTTGAAAATAAAGATGTAACTCATAATATTACTATTTTTATGTTGACGACATAGGTGAATGGTGAATATATTAGTAAGGGGAAAACGATGACTACTGTGAGCTATAAAACTTGGTAAGTAGTCCATTGTGATGATATTGGAACCCTACAATTTCCATAATGTTACTTGTTAATTAGAGGATACTAGTGGGATGCATGGCAGTGAGACTCTAGAAGTTGGTTCTCTTCTCGTGTGTGAAAGCCTTGGCAAGATGGATCGCCCAAGGGATTGTTTCATAGAGAAGGGGATGTTTGAGCCTGAAAGGGCGAGTACAACAAGGAATCTACTATGAGATATTCATTGTGTCATGTTTGTTGGGATTAAGGATGGTGTGCTAGAAAAGACAGTGAGATGAAATCATGTCCATGGTAGCCTTGTGTAGTAGAGAAATATTCATATAGATAAGTATTATACTAAAATTGCACACTTAGTTTTGTGTTATGAATATACATACTTACATTGTGAAATTGAAAATTTCTGTGAATGGGGTAATTTGCTATATAAAAATGGTTATAACATGCATGTTTTCTTTCATGATTATGAAAGATGCAATTAAAACTATGAGCATGAGCCTAATGGGTAGACCTTGATGAAGTCTTAGGTACAACAAGTGTGCAAATATTTGGATCTAGAGAATTCCACACAGAGGCATACTATACATTTTTAAATACATTATCCATGTTTGTCATTTTATATATTGTTGACGATCCATCAGTGCATAAATTAAGGGGGAGGGGCATGTAATACCTCATTTTTGATCCCATAATGTAAATGTGTATGTAATAATCAAGTGGCTAGAAGCCATACATAAATGGTATAGGATAACCAAATATACTATAATTTTGTATATTAATTTATAACATAAAAACCTTGATGGCTACAAATGAAGGAGGACAAAAGATTGATCGGGGCTATGATTCCATAGGTGGGGAAAGTGAAAGGAGGCAAAGGGGACTAAGGGTAAACCTTATCAAATTATTTAACCTAAAGTCCTTAAATACCCTCTTTATTATTAAATACTTGATTTAGTACCTTGGTTATATTATTAACCTAAGGTTGGGATTAGAGGGAAACATAGGCTCCTCATAAGGACCTCATAGAGGTTTTCTAACATGCAAAAATAGGTGGAAAATATCACTATGTCGAGGATTATCATTATTCTTCTTGGTTGTATGAAGGTTTTGGAAGGGGAGACTGATGTACTTTCATGGAGGTTTTGATATTTCCCAAGGAATTTTCACTGAGAATAATGGTGCTATTGAGAGAGGAAAACTTGGCCTACAACTAAGAATCCTGGAGTCTTAGTAGAGAGATTCCTTGTTGAGCCTATGTTGGATCACTGGAAGGGAATTTGGTTAGCTTGAGGGACTACTTACATAGAAGGGGATCCCATTCCTGGTGTTGTGTAAGTCGAGAAGGAAGAGTGCTAGTTGATATCACTATAGTTATGGTTTCTTATACATGAGAGTTTCTTGGGTTGTGAGTCAAGAAGTAGGACTTAGAGCTAGATCTTAGGATCTTTACCCTCGTGGATTCATGGCCTCAACTTGGGCTGGTATTTATCATAAAAATATTAAGTGGGACAATGAGCCTAAATTTGGGATGAATGACCTTCATTGACAATTAGTTGGGGGATTATTTCTTAGAAAGTGCTATCATTGTGCCATGAAATGTGGTATTGATATGTTTTACTATTTGCAATTTATTGTTGTCTAGTAAATTCAACTTTGTGCTTATTGTTTCAATTGACATATTCATAAATGAAATTGTTATAGATCTACATGTGTTAAGGTTGAATTTGCATGTTAAAGGCTGTAACTTTGTTTTCTACTGCTGAAAGACGACAACCACTAAATAATTCATTTTTTCTCTTAGAGGAAAACTGTTATGGTGAATTTGGGGTACCCTATGGCCTTAATAGTGCATAGAGGTCAATGGGTACATGACAGATGACCCGTCGCAAGGGAAGGGGTAGGTTGACTCTTTAATGGAGATGAAGATACTTTAAATGTGATAGTGCACATATAGGATGTTCCCTCTAGGGATGTGACAGTGCACATATAGGATGCTCCCTTTAAGGATATGTGATGGTGGTCCAAAAAATTGACCAATAAAGGGAAGGACTTGGAAAAATTCCAGACCAAATTTGGAGAATGAAGGCATAGAGAGGTTACCTTCAATGTATGACAAACCAATATTAGAATTAGAAGTCGACTTTGAGTCATGGTATGTGTGTTGATTGAGTGCCACAACTTTTCCTTTCCGGGGAAGCATCATGAGGTGGAAAAACATAGAGGCAACAACCTTCATATCATACATGTAACTATGAGTAATAGAATGTTGTCATTTAATTGGGAATCTACAACCTTGATGTGAGTTAAAATAACATTGCTAGCTAGTTCAATATGAATGTTTGGTAAGAGTCCTTGCTGTTGGGAAGGATGAATTCCATATGGAAGAGGATTATGAGTGATGAAGTAAGTTTGGATATTCTAACTTCTTCCAAATATGAGTGGACGTGACATAATTCAATGCTCCCTTGTTAATAGTACAATGATGAATGATCAATTTCTTAATGGTAATGGGGACTTGAAATGAAATTGAAGAAATATGATGAGGTTTAAGCTGATTTAGATTAAGAAGTGATCAATCGAGCATTAGATGGACCACCACAACTAAATCTCATAATAATTACTTAGATTGCAACATATAATTCAAAACTTCTTCTAAGATTGACTTGGTAGTGGGGGATTATGCCACACCATACATAACATTATAGTGATGGGTATGCCTTGCGGTAAGATTGTTAGTTGTGTAACATAAGGTTACTTTGGAGTAGTTGGCTCCATTTTACGTCATGGGATATGTAGTGGTCCATCATTTATGGGTGGTCTTTCCCCTTATCAACAAATACATGAAGGGTCAGTTGATGATATAATTTTTTTGAAAAGAAGGGTCCCTAGAGGGGGGGCGGGGGGGAGGGGGGTCATTAATTATTGATTAGATTGAGGGGATTGTTGGTTGAGTTGACACTAATCCATGTGGCCCAGGAAAGGGTTCTATAAGTCCATCAATTGGATAAAGGTTGGAGGAGTAGCGTGAGTTGTAGATTGCCGTTGAAATGAATTACCTAACTTTCGTTTATGAGCTTATCCCTAAAATTGATGGGATTGAGATATATGTAAGCAATAATTAGTACAATGTCCATATACCCCACAAAAAGAACATCGATGCTTTTTTCACAAATGAGGGTTTTTACATTGTTTGGGAGTTTTATTCGGATCTTGATTTGTAGGATTTAGTTGTCCCTAGTATTAGTAGGTTGATTGGGGGGATTCTCCCTTGTCTATTGGTTTTGGTTATTCATTTTATTCTTCCCATTATTATTTTTGGGTTGCACATTTAGTGGGTTAAGTGCATGCTGTGGGTTAGGCACATTTCATTGAGCATAAACTTGACATTGAGGAAGAGAATTTAGTTGATTAGATATGGGATAAGATTGAGGCATTGGAGGTTGCGATACTAAAGGTCTTGGAAGGGGGCCAATAAAAGGATAATAAGGGTTATGTGATGGTGGAGCCGTATGCAAAGCAGAATAATCACTCCATGTCGTGCCACAATAAGTGGGGCTATGAACATGAGGCCTTGTATGACGAAATTAATATGAAACACTAGCTCTTGCATGTGATGATGTGCACTATTAATTGTATGGGTTGTAGGGAATATGGGGTTTCCCATATGAAGGTAGGCTAAACATCAGGTGCTTTCCACAATAGTGGTTTCCACACGTACTATTTTCACTAGAGATAATTTGATTGCATGGGTAAGAGGCACATGCTATCGAACCAATCAATCCATCATCAAATAGG
This sequence comes from Pseudotsuga menziesii, assembly GCA_001517045.1. Classification (NCBI taxonomy): domain Eukaryota; kingdom Viridiplantae; phylum Streptophyta; class Pinopsida; order Pinales; family Pinaceae; genus Pseudotsuga; species Pseudotsuga menziesii. The sequence goes on from LPNX011052470.1 coordinate 424,380, forward strand.
TCGAATACCCTTGGTTGATCTTAATGTGTTTAATTAGATCGAGGGAAATCATGAAGGATAAAATATAAATCACGAAACTAGGAATAGATAAGGTCGTATTGTTGAGCCTTCACGATGGATTCTTCTTCTTCCTCTTTAGTTTGTGGCATTATCAAAGCAATATTCTTGGCTATGATCACGAGCATAGATTTAAAAAACCAATAGAGAAAGATGGGATCATCTAGCTTAATTTTTTGTAAGCTCCTTCTTATATGCAATTAATGAATATAGTCTATGATTTTGACAACATGACATAAGATCTCAACTCCCTTATAATATCTAATAGGTCATTGAAAAAAGGCAAGGAGCATTGTCTCTATGAACAAGAAATGAATATGCGTCCTTGTGAGTTGTTTTATATGCCATTTCATCACTACTCTTCTGAGAGTGCATTGAAACAAGAATACCTTAATGGAATCATTAACAATACTATTGGAAGAGTACCCTATATGAAATGGAATGATGTGGTTGGATGGATTTTCACCAACACATCATTTAACCTTTGAGATGCTTTAAGTAAGCTTGGTGGGAATGGGATTCCATGTGTGATAATGTCAAATGGGATATTGCTAATCTTAGTCAAATTTGGAATATTTAAACTAGCCATGAATGGAAGGTTTGGTGTGTGAGTCATGTTGGCATTGATATTTGGGTTTGGGTTTGAGATTATGTCTAACATATTGGTGGATGGATCTATTGGTGGGATAGGTGATATACATATAAATGATCTATTGTTTTACAATGCTACAATACAATACACAACCGTATTACAATGCCTTCCTTTTATAAAGGGAATACCATGGGTTGGAAAAAACCATGGGCTTGTAAATCACCCATTATTGACCAAGACACGACTATGAAATTACAACATTTTACAAGGCATTTCTTTTTAAATTTTTGCTGTGGGGGCGCTTCCCCTGAACCCCCGCCAAGGGGGATCCTAAAATAGTCGCCCTCTGGACCCCCCTGATGACTATAGTGGGGGGGAAATCCCCCCCGCCCCCCCATCAGGTGTTGGGATCCAAACACGACTGAAATAACATCTTTGAATCAAGAAGATCAAGCTCCACAACCAACACCTCCTTCCTATAAGAGCCACTCAAGTAGGAACTTAAAGAAAAACCTCTAATCTACCTCTTCATAGATACATAAAACATGTTACCTTGCCTTTAAGCCAAAATCAAACTATTGGGGGACATTCAATATGCAAGGGATAGGTGTCTCAATCAAACCTTTGATCCTGGCATTGGCATTATCACTTTGAAGAGTTGCCTATTGCCAAATGGGTTTTGAACTATATCGAATAGAAATAATTTTGAAGAATTGTAAACAAAAATATGTCTTAAATGTATAAGGTTGTGGAAAATTATTTGTATTCCTATCCCCACAACCTATGATAACTTTAATATTGTTTTAGGTCTTCAAGTGAAATTTTAGTTAGTTTAATTAGTTTTTATTTTTAAGGCTAAACTTGACATCATGCACCAAGTATTTTCATTAGGAATAATCTCGTGTCCTCTAATGTGTACAAAAAAATACAAGATTGCTTTGGAAAGAAATTAGTGCTAATGTTAGAAATAAGAGTGCAGGAATAGGTAACAAGGACAAACACTAGAGATGAATGATTATTTTTCATTGAAGAATAGAGGAACTTTTTCATCTTATGACATGCACATCTTTAAAATCTTTCCACACAAAATGTTCTATATTGAACTAGGTAATGTCTAATTCAACCTTCAAATGAAATGGAAGATTTAGGAAAATGTTAATGATCAATCCATGAAATGAAAGAGTTCTTTTTCTTTATCAGACTTCTTTCTAAATATTTCAATAACTTGTAAGAGAAAAAAGGTTTTAAAAGCTAAAGTATGCAATAGAAACGGAAGATAATTCCTAATGTTTGCAAATAAAAGAGTAGGACTCAACAAAGTAAAACACAACCCTTAAATAATACTAACAAGTTTAATAAAGTCAAAAGGAATGGCAAGTATATGGAATTAACTACAAGTAGGGTTGAAATAATCTAAGCATTCCTATAAGAACTCAAAAGTAAGCAAGTAGTAAGGATTCAAACCCCCTTTCCTTACCTTAAATGTATAAAATACAAATCTTTATAACACAACTAAAATCTAAAAGCAACAAAAATGATGTTTGAGACGACATATTGGGGGAGAGTCTGGAATCAGGTCGAGAAGAAGAATTTCTATAATAGAAATATGCCATCTAAAATTCGAGGAAATCCATTATGGTGCACTTTTTCATAGAAAAATGTGGTCATTCTCTAAATAAAAATGAAAACCGTATTAGAGGAAATTTCAACTCAAAATGAGCCTTTTAACTCTAATTCAAATTCCATATCATCATGTGTTAGCCAATGAAATTGCTTTAAATTTGAAATACCGTATAGGTCTTAAAACAATTTTTTAATATAAATTTGGGGATAGGTATCATAAAAAAAACTATTTTTTTGTTCGTATTTTCAACATATCTCCCTGTGCTTTTACTCAAATTTCGATCAAGAGAGCTCGTTGGATGCGGAATTAAATTCCTCATCCAATGAGTACCCACTTGACATACTTTTGATAGACTCCGCTGCCCCCAAAACAAGAAATACCTGAAAAAACGTGATGATGATGTCATCATCACGTTTTTTCAGGTATTTCTTGTTTTTGGGGTAGCGGGGTCCGTAAAAAGTATGTAGAGGGGGTACTCCTTGGATGTGGAATTTAATTCCGCATCCAACAAGCTCTCCCGATTGAAATTTGAGTAAAAACATAGTGAGATATGTCAAAAATACAAACAAAAAAGTAGTTTTTTTTCTCTTCTTCCTCCAAAATTAATAAATATTATTTTATTATTTTAACTATTATTTTATTAATTTTCCTTAGGAGGCCCATTTTGAGTTGAAATTTCCTCTAATACACATTGGAGTAGGAGGTCCATTTTAAGTTGAAGTTTCCTCGAATACACATTGGAGTAGAAAGAAAAAAAAATCCTAAAAAATGGTTGTAGCCAAGGAAAATAATACAGGTTTCTTTCCTAGATCAATTGAAGCGTGATAATTACAACAATAAAAAAATAGACAAAAATATAAAGAAAGCTAAACCACAATTAAAAAAACTAAATGAGTCACACACAACTAAGGGTGAAATAAGGGATTAATCCCTAGTATGGTTGTCCATATAGTGTTGGTGTTTTGGTGGCACAAGCTTGAGGGTTGTGTCAATCAAGTATAAGATAGAAATGGTAAACAACTTTAAGAGCTAAGAATTAAAGGATACCCTACTATATCTTACGTGAAAGTATACAAATTTCAACCAAACCATTCCGTACGAAAGACATAGTAAAGAATATGAGCATTTTATTTATTTGAGAAGGGAATTGAGAGACATGGTAAACACCTTGATGATAGTTGTTGATGGAAGGTGGGATCCACGAATACCTCCAAAGAGGGTCCTTTATCTCCTTATATTCTCCACTCCAAACTATGAATAATATATTCCTGTATGATAGAAAGAAGAGGCAAAATTGATGCTTTACTCTTTAAAGGTAATTTGGAATTATAACCTTGCTTTGATTAGTGATATGATGGGTGATCTCAGTGGATTTATTTTTAGGAAAACAAACAAGCCTATGTGAGAACTAGATTCAATGTGAATAACTTGTTAAGCCAAGCCATATACTGTGAAACTATATTTTTATTATTATATTAGTGTTATGTTAATTGGTAAGCTAGGACCTTAACTATAATTGCAATTGTATCCTTTATCTTCTATATATATCAAGGAGACTTAGTTTTAGAGATAATATCATCCTTTGCATTTGCTATATTTCAAAAGTAGGCCCCCCCTCGAAGAGGATTATTATTCATTTTCTTTATTTCATTCTCAAGGCATGGGGTTACTTCTTTCTCTTTTTATGCTTTTTGGGGAGTTTTTCTATAACATTTGGTATTAGAGCCAATTTCTCTCTCTCTCTCTCTCTCTCTCTCTCTCTCTCTCTCTCTCTCTATATATATATATATATTGGTGGAGACGTTTTATGATTATTTTATGAGCTTTAGAGTTCATATCAAAGTACTTTTGGTAAAAATTCCAGGTCTTGGATCTCTATAAGTTCGGATTTACAATCTATGAAAGTTAAGGTTGTTGAATAGTCTGAAACTAGTCTCAGATATGTGTTCTAGATAAAACTATTATATATGAAGCTTTCAAGCTCTATATTGAGTTCCAACTGCTAGAATTAGAAACAATACAAACTATAGTTTTTTTGGTATTTTTTTGTAATAATTAGAACAAAACAAATAGACACGTGGAAGACCATACATGTTTTCTCTCTTGAAAGAGAAAAAAACATGTTTTGGAAAATATACCATAAATTTAGCTTAACACATCACAATTTTGTCAAACTTATTAAATTGGAGAGATGACATATTAGGGTACTATAGGAAAAAGTTTCAAAATTATAGGGGACAAATTTTCATATCTATTTTAGGAGAAAGGTTGTCTAGCAAGACAATCTACAAACTAGGGTTTTTAAAGGTATGCTAACTTGAAATTTGCATTACTTTGATTGGAATATTTTTTAAGGTGATAAAAAATAAATAATTACTCTAGTAAGTATTGGTGGGCTCACATGGAAAGAAGTGGAAAATATTCTACGCCCACTAAGCTCTTGAAGGCTCATCCATTACACAAGAAGAGGATTAAGAGGTGGAATTTTGGTTGTCTAAGCTTTAAAAAAGAGCAGAGAACCTTGCAACTATAGTGCTAAGAAAGAGGAACATCATGAATATGGTAACTAAAAAAGAATTTGAAACATTCAAAGGAGATATCCAAGTTTTAAAAAAGTAACCTCGAAACATGGGGGGGTGGGGTTGAAAGATATAAGTGGGCTACTTACCCAAAAGTCAACTCCTCAAGGAGAGGATAATGAGAACAAGATGGCGGAGTCTCAATCACCTTGGGAGAAAATTCTATCACACTCAGAGAACAAGAGCATTGAATCCCATAAATCCGATCACACATCACTCCAAGATCAACACAATCATGGGTTCAACTCATGATCAAGGGATTGCTTCATTCTCAATATTTATATGAATAATTTTAATTTTAATGATCCCATAACATAACATAGATATTCCAATGGAGTAATTCTTTGATCTACACTAAGTGTCGAGTTTACAAAAGGTATCTATTACATCTTTGTATTTAGAACCTTATCAATTTGTGTTGTACCAATGTCTTTGTGATCATAAAAAGGACTATAACGTCTCTTGGTCTATATTTATTGACAAATTGATACCCCATTATGGGGATATTAATATCAACACCATCTTTATCCAATTAATAAATCTTAGGCAACGAAGTCCAATTACATAACACATTAAGAAATTTTAAAAATCGAGTCTTAGAGCAAAGAACATCTCGAAGGATAATTTGTTGGATCTCTTTATGGGAGCTTTAAAGAAAACATGGGGTATTATAATAAATCATTGGATAATTATTTTGGTTTGACAAGGAAAATTGAAATTAAAAATATGGATACTTGAAGGGATACCACTAACACCTATAGAGAGGGAAATTCCCCCTTTCCTATCGTCACTCTACCTACAATATTTATGCCTCAACAAGTGAAGTAAAGAAGAGCAAAGAGACTATGTTTCAGTTGTTACAACAACTTTAACAAAGGGCATACGTGAAGTGAGAAGAAATTATTCTAAACAAATTGCAAAGAGGAAGAAGATCAAGAACCAGAACAATCTTAACTTGTAGAATTAGAAGATACCACTCCAACCATATCTCTTCATGCATTGCTCAACAATAGCACTCCTCAACCTTTTAATTTAAAATGATATACCAAAAATAAAATGGTAACGAAGTCAATTGATTTTGGTAGCACCCATAACTTCATTAATTAAAAATTAGTGAAACTTTTGAATTGTTTTATACATCTAGCACCAAAGTTTTAAGTAAGGATTGTAAATGGAGGTACCATAAATTGTCTAGGGAAGTGCTATAGTATTAATATTACTATGGTGGGGTTGTGGGGGGGGGCGGGGGTTGTTGGGGGGTATTTATTGGGTTGTATAAAGACCACAATCCAAATGGGGGGTGGAATCAATGTCCAATACCTTCTTACTTTTAACCAATAAATTCACCAAACAATTTTATGCATCCATAAATATGAGCTTACCAATAGAGAGCACACAAGTAGTAGAAATATATAAAATAAATTCAGTAATACATTTGATAACATAATAACAATTACATCCGATTTATCTCTGCTTGGTCTGATTGTCTTATATGTCACATTTTTATCTTCTCTACACCAATGTTTCTTTTCTGCACTCACAGGAAATGGTTATCCATATTCTTTCTTTATGCACCCACTAGCAATGGCTGCCCCAAAGGTTTATTTCTACATGCACAAGCAATTGTTGTCCCAAAGCTTTCTTTCTGTGTGCACAATATATGGCTGTCCCAAATATTTCTTTCTGCACCGACAAGCAATGGATGTCCCAAAGATAATTTTTTGCACCCACGAATCTCTATTTCTAACCCTCAATCAACCTGCCAATAAGATGCCTTGTCTGCAATTGTTTTCTTGTCAAAATAAAAGAGATTAAATACCAATTGTATTCTCTGTCTCCTTTTATTATCTTTGATCAACAAGTTGTTGATATCCCCACTTGCTGCACCTTCACTTCCTGTTATCCCTAAATTTATTCTATCTCATGTTTTTCATCTATTTTATTTTTCACACCCTATTCAAAGTGAAGTGCGATATCTTCATATTTATACATAAGTTTATTATAACTTTACATTTGAACCAACATTTATTTTTATAAAAATATTTTTTCTTTTTATGCAATACCTTTGTATGGTCGACCTAACATAATTATTTTTCTTTTTACAAACATTTGTATGGCCATCATAAGGGGTTTCTTCTTCAATAAGTTATTTAAAGACTTATTCGATATTTCACACAATCACAAGGTTACTTGGGATGTTTATGGACTGTATCCAAATGTGATCATGTTCTTCAACCACTCTTTATTATGCTCTTATTACTTGGGGCTTTGACATCAATGACAATTGTTGTCAACAATTTCTAGACCTTTGGAATTGATGTCAACACCAAGTAAAACAAGCTTCCCCTGAGTGTGAACTCCTTCTTTGATGTTGATCACATTTGAATTGAAAATCTCATTCTCTGCTTTTTGAATTTTCTTAATCAGCTTCTTGTTTCTCCCCCCAACTTCTAGCCCGCTTTGAACATCTTTGTTTTACTGCTCAATTCTCCCCCTTTGACGTTAATGGAAAAGGTTGATCTTGTGCTTCTCTGTTTCTCCCCCTGTCTTGTTGACTTATTAGCTCCCACTGGGGTTATGATCACATCTTTTGCTGGTAGATAAATATGTGTCATTTTATCTGCTGTATCCTCATTCAAGACTTCAAGTCTTTCCAAATAGGTGGTGTTGTTCCCTTTAATCATATCCTCCCTTGATTCAAGAATTCTCTCTTTATCTAAGATCCTTGTCATCCCTTTCCTCAAATGATCAGATACTTGTAATCTGCTTTCAACATGAATATAGAAAGGATTTAGTGAATGTTCCACAACATGCGACAAGAGAGTTATTAAACATTCATAATGTCCCATAACAGAGTACATCTCAATCATTGCCAAATATCTCCTCTTATGAATACTATATGATACCAATATATGCTGCTGGCGACCATAAGCCTCAATTATTTCATCATCCTCATGTGTTGAGAGTTCATTCCCATCTTGAATCTTGGTGAAAAGAAAATATTTATTTTTTGCAGACTGTTCCAAATTTGTAGTTGTCTGATGAAGAAGGCTAGTAATCAGCTCCAGTGTGGGTTTCTTTTGCTAAATGTATAGGTACTGGAAGAAACTCCATTTATCTCCATTTATGATATTTGGTCTTGATATTGGTAACCTTAAGTACTTCCTTGTGACTAATCAACTCAATCATTTTATTGACCTTCCTTTCCTTAGTATATAACAACCTACATACTCCATTTCACACTCAATTTGTATGTCTTTGCTTAAAATAACTGGACTCAATTAGTATTTCACTCTCAATTAGTATGTCTTTGCTGAAAATGTTTTATTATTATTATTATTATTATTATTGTAGAAGAGAAATGAACATATTTGGACCATTGAATTTTGATTGAGAGCTACTAATAATAATTTAATGAATACTTATTACCTCTAATTGAAAAGTATTTGTTTGAATCACCTATTTCAGGAAAGAATGTTTTGATTACTCAATTCAAAGGAGAAAGAGCGTACAAAGGAACCAAACCTCATTAAATGAATAAGATAAAATTATTGTATATTTATATGGAAATGATATATCACCCTTACTAGTGGTAGAGGAAAAAAATTAAATGTTAAATTTCAACAAGTTCACACTTCACAATGTATAGAATTTTATGTGATGTTAAGATAAAGTTGTTCTCAACACTACTTGGTAAAAAACATTAAATTTCAACACTTTTGATATAGTACAATACTTTCTAAATACTACACGGTAGCATTACTTAAAAAGACTAATCCCAGAAACACAAGAATCAAATGTTTCAAGAATATAAGTTTTCCAATATTGAAGTCTACATCCTGCATGTTCTCTTACCCACCAATCCGACCATCCCTCAAAATGTATTTATTTTGTTACCTATGTGTTTTTTAATCACTGTACTAGTTTTCCAAAATCAAATCTCCAATCAAGGGCATGCACATTAACACATAATAATACATCCATTAAAACTCAAATGGGTGAAACACAAATAATCAATATATGCCTAAGATATAAAACCACATCCTTTTAGCTCCAATGTTGTTAGTTGAGGAGCTATAATCTCAAGTTTAGTCAAATGAGGACATATTCATAGGTTATGTTAGAAAATCCCAAAAGGGGAAAAGAAGGCGCTCTCCAAGTGATAAAAGCCATCTAGATAGACTTTTAATAGGCTTGGGCATGCTAGTTGAAGTTTAGTCACTCCACAACAACCAATAAGGGAAAGAATGTGCAATGACATGCTATGTAGTTTAACATCTAAGAGGCTCTCAAAACTATCATGAAAAAGGATATTGACCATTGGAAAACCGCCACTCACACTAAAAGCCTCACAAATTAAGTTAGTCAATGATTCACACTCTATCAAATCAACATCTAAATGAAGGCATTGTAACATTAAGGACTTAGATGTGAGGGACCAAGATGACGACCAAGACAATATTGGGAGAAGAGAAAGGGCATGCCATGTTCCTCCAAGCCAACAAACATTTAAGGCACCAAACTACTGAGTCAAAAAATGGCACTCACTTAAAATTTTTTGTTTACAAACTTTGGTCTCTAACATTTGAAGTCCAAATCTACTCCCTCAACGAGTGGTGGTGCTCAGTTAAAAGTTCATTTTGCAAAATCTAGTAAAATATAAATAATTGTCCAGTTCCCATAAGAAATCTAGCTTAAGTTTTAATTTGATGTGGTAATCTTTACTGCTTAAAATTTATATAATAAATAATTATTTGAATTAACATTATATTTAAAACCATTATTATTAACCTTCTTAATAATATAAAATGGAATTATTTTAATTTTATTTATTTGTAAATACATAAATAACTATTTAAATTAGTATGCATATTGTATTTATTTATAATTAAATAAATCACCATTCATATTATAGATTCTTTACTATTGGGATTTTTTTGGAAATTATTCACAAGTCTTTTTGATGATCAATACAAAACAAAAATTTGGAGTTTGGACCCCAAAGCTTGCTTTTGAAATGGCAATGATATAGGTCCATATTGCGCATTATTGGTCAATCTTTGAAAGATAGAGGGTTTGAATGTGGGCAGTTAGGGTTGAGGATAAATTGAAAGAATGATATACAACAAATATAAGCCAGAGCATAAGGCAATGTAGAATACATTCTTGCAACCCTTTCTCTGTAGAACAAAGTTCTCTCTACTACAACCACAGGGTGCACAGTTGAACAATTGCTAATCCCTAAGAATTTAACTTCTCCATACAAATCCCCACAACAATGAAAAGATCATTGTTGTTGTCTCTCTTATGCATTCAAGCTATTTCTTAGTATATGATAAGAAGAGGAGTCTATAACACAAAATATAAGAACCAAACATTTTATGGTTGTTCAATCCAAACAACAAAATGTTTGGATAGTAATATTTCTTGCAGAGTTATATCTTGAGTACATACCATTTTGGGTTGGCCTTCCAAAATATTGTTCCAAGGAGCAACACAAAAATAAATGTGAAGACATACTAACAACATTGTAATCTGGAATTCACTAGCAACTCCACCATTTCTTCCATAAACATAAATTGAAATTTCCAAAGAATGATTGTGAGTATTGGGTTGCAAAATAAAGATCCTTTGCTCCTCAAGATGGAATGTTGAGCTCTTTCACTAATGCCTGATTCCAATTATATTGCCAAGAAAAGGATGATATTGGAAAGTGAGCTTGAGGTTGATATCTTTATATCTTATGGACTTGTTATTTAATGCTAACTATTATAAATAATTGTGACGATTGTCGAGGACCAAATGAAAAAAAGAAATTGACAATTCCTACCGATGACAATAGTATTTTAGTTTCTCAATTGCTTCCAAAGTTTGTTGTTTGATACAATCGATGAGGCAATACATTGGACCTTCTAATATTTCTAACTTTCATCATGTATAATATTCCACAACATAATAGAAATAAATTTAACTATTCTAGGAGATTTTCAAAAAACAATATTTTATGTATTGGATAATGCCATAAACATATTCAATATAGCAATAAGCATAGGCATAAACAACACATTTATTCACCTGCACAACTCATCTATGACCCTCAAAACTGAAAGGGGAGGTAACTACACCAACATTAAAAAATACTTCTTTTGATAATTTAGCAACAACTAGAGCTGCAAAAGACGCAGTACCTTCTCCCATTCAAGTTGTGATAAATACAACATCAAACTATACAAGAATTCTACCAATACCATCTTTTGATTCTTATGCAGCATGTTCCCCCAGTTCTGGATTCCCCCTGTACTTGAAACCTTGAACAAAGAAGTCATTATCACCTGACATATATAATATTCAATTTTTTTTTGCATCATCCAAACATACAAAATGATGCTTACCAAGTTACTATAAAACTATAATGTATTGCCTTTTTATTCTCATCTATTTAAAATAAACCGAGTCAAACTATAGAATATTGATGAGACCATCGCACAAGTGTAAATGGCTCAGCTACAACTTTAGATAAATAACAATGGAAGCTAACAAGAAGCAAGTACCCTACCTCGTCCACTAGTCAGTTGCTCTCGAATTTGAATACGTTCATCTGCTGCTGAAAATAGTAGAGATATTGAGTATCTGTATTTATGGCATAAAATTCAACTCCGTGAAGTAACCAAACAAAAGTTCATAACATGTTTTAATGGATGAAAGAAAAGAAAGGCTAGGTGATTTAAGCTTATAAACACCACTTAAGAAAGATGAGAATGTATATATGCATTAAGGATGCGCCATATAGTTCACTTCAAACTAAAATAATTTGAACTCCAACATGTTTATCTATCGAGTTTATGTTTAACAAACCACAATGTGTTGGAGATTACTAGAATTTTGAATAGATCCAACGTCATAATTATCGAGAATTTAGTTGAAAGCATGGGATGCCCCTTCACAACTCGCAATATTTGCAAAGGATGTGTTTAAATAAATGAGGACATATAATTTTAATTGAGTAAAAGAACATATAAGAAATACAAGACATATGTAAGAGATGAGGGTATTGCTGATGGGAAAAGTTGGAGAAGTGGAAATTAAAGTGTGTTAAAGGGTTTCATGAGATCAAGAAAGAAGCTTGAAGCTGAAACCCTATAGACAATATTTTCTCCTTGGCCATAATATTCATGGAAGGATCACTGGGAAATTGAACACAATTTTTTCTCAGTCTGATGATGAATTCAAACATCAGTTGCAAGAAGCCATGGAGGCCTCTAATGACCAATTTGCACTCCAACTTCAACATGCTGAAGTGTTGGTGCTTTATAGCTTTTCTTTTTCTTATCCTTTATAGGTTTCTGAGATTCTAGATGAAACACTATCTGATGGTCTTGGACTGCTTCAACTCACATCCTTAGACTCGACTTCTGTTGGTTCATCCTCTTCATAGTTTCCTCCGTTTCCAGAAGATGAAGGAGAGGATGATAATGGATTACTCCATCTGAAATTCTATTATGACGAGGATGGACATGTACATGCAAGGATATTCTACCTTACCTTACAAATCCACGACTATTTCCTATTTCTATTCATTACGTTTCTATTATTTTATGTGGGTTTTACTTTTCTATTTCAGGGGTTTTCAACCCGAAGAGAAGCAAAGAAGAAAATCATCTTGGATTCAGGGTTTTCTTTGTTGAAGATGGATTGCTCCATAATTGGTATGTACTTGTGAAACTCTGTGGAATTTGATTTGAGGATTTAGCCGATATGTTCAAGGGAAACCTTTTTTTACATTGAGTCCTACATGACACGATATACCCACTTGGTGCCCGAACAGAGGCGACATCAAATATATTCCCCCCATGATTCTTATGGGGAGGCATTGACATTGGATGAATGCAGGTATTTTCTTCCTACGTAGATATTTGAGCAATAATTGGATGTCATTAGGGGAGTTTTGAGGTAAAAAATGGGCCTCAAAACAAAAATTGTACCATTAAAATTTACTTTATTAGAACCAATACGATTAAAGATGATGATGTCAACCATAAGGGTAAAATTTTAAAAAAAAATGGAGGGAAAAAGAAAAAACTACTTTTTCTTATCGTAGTTTTGGCTTATATCCTTATGGGCTCACCCAAATTTTGAGTTTGGGAGCTCGTTGGATGCGGAATTTAATTCTGCATCCAACCCATTCCCACACTTCATACTTTTGAGGTACCCATGGCAGCCAAAAAATGAAAATTTCAATAAAAAAATGTATTTTCTGCAATCACAAGGTTTACATGGGATGTTTATGGGTTGTATCCAAGTTTGATCATGTTCTTCAATCACTCCTTATTCTACTCTTATTACTTGGGGTTTTGAAATCAATGACAACTATTGTTAACACAATGGATCTTGGTTTTTATAAACTTATGATGATATTAACCTTATAAAATAAGGATATTCAACTCATAGGTGTCCTAGGGAAACTATTAAAAGTGATAATATCTGACATCATGACGAAATTTATAAAAAGGGAACACCATGGTGTAATTTCACAATTATGGATCTCTTAAGGGACACCAACTATTCCAATGGATATCCAAAGAGTTATTGACAATCATCCCAAGGTATTTGGAGAGATGCCTAAAGTTCTTCCACCTTCTTTAATTACGGCCATTCTATTCACTTGCAACCGAGAGGTGTACCACCTAACATAAGACCTTATAGATACCCATATGAACAAGAGAGTTTAGTTGAGAACATGGTTCAAGAAATGTTAGATGCTAGTATCATTCAACCTAGATAAAGTTCTTTCTCTACACTAGTGGTGATGGTTGAGAAAAATGAAGTTTCATGACATATGTATCCATATTATAGAGACCTCAACAACATCACCATTGAAAATAATTTTCTATTCCCATCATTGATGAATTATTAGACGAATTATAGGGAGCAATTTTATTTATTAACATGGATCTCCATTCTGGACATTATCTAATTACAATGAGGAAAGAAGAAATTTTGAAAACAACCTTTAGAACACATAAAAGTCATTATGATTTTTTGGTGATGTTGTTTGGGCTTACTAATGCACCTTCCACATTTCAAAGCTTCATGAATTCAATTTTTTAACCCTTCCTTAGAAAATTAGTGTTACTATTTTTTTGATGATATACTAATCTACAACAAATATTGAGAAAAATATGTATAACATGTTGACATGGTCTTAAAACTATTGGAGGAGCAACAACTATATGCAAATACTTTGACATGTGCCTTTGTGGCTTAAGAATTGATATATATAGCTCATATTATATCTCACGAAGTTGCTAAACTAGACCCTAACTAAATCAAAGCTATGATGGAATGACCAATCCCAAAAACCTTGAATAATCTTAGAATATTCTTAGGATTTATATACTATTACATCAAGTTTGTCAAGAATTATGGTAAAATAACAACACCTCTAATAGTGTTATTGAAAAATGAGGCATTTTCTTGGACTCAGGAAGAAACCAAAGCTTATGAAAAAATTAAAGAAGCTATGTACAACTCCTATACTAGCCACACATGACTTCACAAAAACCTTTATAGTGGAGTGTGATTCCTTAGGGTATGACATTGGTGTAATTTTAATGTAATAAGGAAGGCCAATTTTCTTTGAAAGATGCCAACTTAAATGAAAAAAAAGCTTACTCAAACCAATTTATGAAAATGAAATGTTGAACATACTTAATGGATTTAAGAAATACTGCTCTTATCTTATAGGAAGAGACTTCAAGGTAAGCACAAATCATGATAGTCTTACGTACTCCTTGGAATAAAATTATATTTAGACTCAGCAACACAAATGGGTTACAAAGATGCTAGGTTATGAGCATGAAAAGGAAAACAAAATGTGGTGGCAGATGCACTCTTAAGGAAATAAGAAGACATAGAGGGATTACTTTGTGCTATTTCCATTCCACTATATGATTGGGTGGAAGAAGCAAGGATATAATGAAAGTAGGATCAAAATGAATGCAATATAATTCAATAACAATAAGAGGAACCTACTACATCAAATAAATTTGTGTGGAAGAATGATTCACTATGGTATCAAGATCACCTATATGTATGTAAGAATTCGTGATTCAAATATAAGGTTATTTTAGAATTGAACACTTCCCCAATAGGAGGACATTGAGGGTTTTGAAAAATTTCCCATAGGATCAAGACATATTCATTCTTGGAAGGTCAAAATTGATGTGGACAAGTTTGTGGTTGAATGTTTGGTTTGCTAATAGAATAAGGGAAAGAAAATCAAGACACCAAGTTTTCTACAACCACTGGCCATACCAAGTTAGCATTGAGAAGATGTCTCAATGGATTTTATCACAGGTCAATTGAAGCATGAAGGAAATAATGTCCTCATGGTAGTGGTGGATCAAGTAATAAAGTATGCCCATTTATGATCTCTTTCTCATCCTTTTAAAGCAAGTACAATAGTTGCAACATTCATGGAAACAATTCAAAATTTACGTGGTATCCCTAAGATTATTGTAAGTGATAGAGATCCAATTTTCATTGTTAATTTTTGGACTGCAATATTTTCTTATTTGGCTACTCAATTGGCTCGTGGATCCTCTTATCACCCTCAATTTGATGGGTAAACTGTGATTGTGAATAAATGTCTAGAAGTGTATCTTCATTGCTCTACATCTGATAAATAAACAAAATGGGTCATGTCATTTCCCTGGATACAATGGTGGTCCAACATGTCTTTCCATACTTAAAAAAATATCCCTATTTATGGAACTTTATGGCTATCATCCTCCATCCATCACATTGCCCTTAAAAAGGACATCTAATGTTCAAGAAGTGGAGGATCACATCAAGTATCAACATTATGTTCTCTAACTATTGAAATAAAACTTGGCTTTAGCACAAAATAATATGAAACAACACGAATATCAACATTGTAGTGAAAGGAAATTTGAAGCGGGGGATTTGGTATTTTTGATGCTACAACCATACAAACAAATGACCCTCAAGCAACAAAAGGAAAATAAATTAACACATAAGTACCATGGCCCCTTTAAGGTGTTATAGAGGATTAAAAGCATGGATTACAATTTGGAGTTGCTTCCACCCTCATGCATACAACCAATCTTCCATTTATATTTCTTGAAAAAGGTAATTGACAACAAGATCCGAGTCTAGACTATTTTATTAGAGATCGACGACGAATGGAAAATCATACTAGAACGTGAATCAATCCCTAAAACATGGATCAATAAAATGCGAAATTGAGCAATTATGGAGTACCTCATTAAGTACAAGAACCCACCAATAGAACATGAGACATGGGAAGATGAGTTCTTCATGCAAAAACATATGCAAATAATGAAGTGTTGAGGAAAACACTTATTGGAATGGGAGGGGCATGCTAAGCCCTAGATATTGTGGCATTAAATTTCTATTATTATATTAGTGTTGTTTTTATTGGTAAGCTAGGACCTTAATTATAATTGTATTTGTAATTATACACTTGTCTCCTATATATACCCAAGGAGACCTAGTTTTAGAGATTATCTAATCTTCTCCATTTAATATATTGCAAATGAAGGTTTCCCCTTGAAGAGGCTTCTTATTCATTCTCAAAATGAGGACTTAATTTCTCTTTATATTTTATGATTTTTTTGGGCAATTTAGTCAATAAACCTTTGTAAAACAAAGTATAATGTTCCATCCAATCATACATAGCTTATAGCCATAACCAACTTATAAGATTCTACACAAATAGTCTAATGAATTAATTTACAAGTTATTTTTGTAACGCAATGTGAAATAAGAAGTTGAACTTTATTATCACAATTTCTCGTCCTGAAAAGGGAATTACAAAAAATGGATGTACCCATTTTTCTTAATTTAATGTAAATAATTTCTTCATTTGTATTTATTTTCCCATTATTCTTTTGTTGACATTGTTTTTCCTTTTATGAGAATCATAAATTGTTAAAAGATATAATTATGTGCATGCACCACATAATATCTGAAAACATTTAAGTTGTTTTTTGGCATTAAATGTACTTTAGGGGTAGGATATGTATGTGTAAATAAAAACATAAACATTTTCTTATTTTTAATTCAACCAAATATTAAAATTAATTTTAATTTTTAAAATAAATATAATTCTTTTATTTTGAATAAAAAATATATTGTAATTTTGATATATTTGTTGTAATTTGTTTTAATTATTGGTATTGACATTTTTATATATTTATTAAAAATGGTAGTTGACTTTTGGAAATTATTTTGATTATGAAACGATAATGGTTAGGATTTACTCTTCAACACTTACTTAAAAATAGAGATATAAAAAACAATTAAAATAGCTCATTTTAAATATAAATGAAATTATTTTAAAATCACATATTAATAATATTAAGTTTTTTATATAAATAAATATAAAACATTATTAAATAATTACATAAAAAATTATATAATTCTTAATAAATCTACATAAATCTATTGTAAATAAAAAATAAAAAATGAAGCCCTTAGAGTAAGACCCTTGAATATTATTACTATTGACATAACAGGTTCTCTATCTTAGTACACCACATGAATAAACAAAATCTTAATATTTTAACTAAAATTTAATAATTCACTAATACAAAAAAATAGGAGATATATATATATATTCCTAATATATATATTTTCTTCATTTTTCACTCTATTTTTTTTTCTTTTTAAACACTTTTTATCCATAAATATAACTTTTTATGTTGTTTATGGATTGGGTTTAATGTTCTACATTTTGGATTTTTTTCATTATTCATTGTTGAATTCTGAAAATGAAATAATCATTTTTAATTATTCAAATTGCATTTTTAAATATATAAATAGACTCGTCATCCTCAAATACTCCTAAACACTTAAATTATATAATTCCAATAATATATATACAATTCATGCAATTCCAAAATTCTAACTAATTATTTCTTAAAAAAAAAAAACCAAAATATAAAACATTTAACTTACTCTTAATTATTATAATTAGAATATGTATGAATGTGTACTCGACGACATCGAACCTTTAAAAGAAATCCCTTTGTAATAAGATAATTACATTTATTTGTTCAACTCATTGGGATTTGAATGATAATGAATGTATTACTTTTTGAACTAATCCCCTTGATTTTTTTTTCCATTTGTAACATTTTACATAGCATGCAATTTATTTTTCTAACAAAGTCTTCTCTATTGTTGATTTAACTTATTGGTTAAGTTGTGCTCTTGGATGGTAATTGTATGTTATAATGTCTTTTGATTCAGATGAATAACAAAGGCAGGTTTTTTCTTCTTGAAAAAAAAAAAGAAGTTGTGCTCTTGGAAAGGTGAACCCAAATTTTAATGACGCGACGCGTCGAAGAGGACTTCGACGGAGTCCTCTTCGACGGAGTGCATACTTCACACGTGGGGCATTTTTGGGTTCCATCACATGATTTGGTAAGGAGACCCTCCCACGTAATGAAAGCAAATAAAATGGGCATTCATTCTATCTCGTTTTCCCCTTTTGTTTTTTTTATAAGATTTATATGTATATTAATAAATAGTTAGATTTCTCACGCCTCCCTTAATTCTGAATCTGCCCCAATTTAGCAGTTCGACCAAACCACCCTCCAATCTCCAATCTAGAAACACAGACGAACTCCAAATGCTCCCCTATGAATTATCGCTGAAATCATCTCCATCTCCATTGAGCAGCAAATCTAGGGCCAATTTCCGTCTATTGCCTTCCCTTTCTCCAAAATAGAAATCCACGGAACTTGACGCCCTTTACTACAGTAAAATAAATATAAAGACAATGGAAGAAAATCACTTATCTATACATATTTTCTTTTACAAAGTAACTATTTAAGAATATTTTGGTAGGTATAGCATGCTCATGGTTAAAATTTTCGGTTATTATATCCCGTGATCTGACAGGGATCGAAGAAGGTAGCATGGACGACAGGGACCGAAGAAGGCAACATGGAGTTGATCAGTTAAATACACGTTCTCAAAACGCTCAGGCTTTATTGCTTAGACGAGATCAATTACATTATGAACACTCAAAATGAATTCAGTCATTAGAGGAAATTTGGGGTCTAAAATGGGCCTTATAAGAAAACGCGCCAACAATAAATTTTGTGAGTTGGAATTCAAGAACCAATAGAATTTCAATAAAATGAGTCAACCATAATAGTTGAATTGACATATTTGTCATAAAAGAAAACTACTTTTTTTGTTCGTATTTTCGACATATCTCCCTGTATTTTTACTCAAATTCCGAGCGGGAGAGATCGTTGGATGCAGAATCTTGTTTTTTTAGGTATTTCTTATTTTTGGGGTAGTGGAGTCCATCAAAAGTATGCAGTGTGGGTACTCGTTGGATGCTTAATTAAATTCTGCATCCAACGAGCTCTCCCGCTTGGAATTTGAGTAAAAACACAAGGAGATATGTCAAAAATACAAAC
The DNA here is from genome assembly GCA_001517045.1 of Pseudotsuga menziesii. Classification (NCBI taxonomy): domain Eukaryota; kingdom Viridiplantae; phylum Streptophyta; class Pinopsida; order Pinales; family Pinaceae; genus Pseudotsuga; species Pseudotsuga menziesii. Next base: position 443,712 of record LPNX011052470.1, read on the forward strand.
AAAAAAGTACTTTTTTTCATTCTTCCTACAAAATTAGTAACTATTATTTTATTATTTTAACTATTATTTTATCATTTTTCTTAGGAGGCCCATTTTAGACTTCAAATTTCCTTTAATGTTCAACATAAGATGGCTCGAGTTCTTGAGCACTGGATCAATGCCCCGGTGTGGCAAGTGCGTTTTGGAGCACTGAATCTATGTCCTTGGATGTCCTGATGTCGCAGGTGCGATTCAGGGCAGGCTAGTGCACCTTTACGCGCATGGAGAGGGTCCTGGTGTGCGCGCAGTTCCCGACCAGGCCTGCAAGCTACGCCTGAGGCGCTAGAACTAATTGTTGAACTTCGAGGATGCGCATGAATCTCAAGAGTCTCTTGTGCTGCTATTAGCGCGCTCATCATACCATAAGCATGGCTTTGTAATCTACCTTAAGACAAGAGCTCTCGCATTCCACGACACTTTTCCAATCACTATTTTCCAAGTTGACGAGACACGTGTCAAAACACTATTTGATAGAGAGACGAGCATTCCACGACACCTATCCAATCACTATTTGCCAAGTTGACGAGACACGTGTCAAAACACTATTTCATAGGGAGACGAGGAATCTTCTGAGACAATGTCTCCATAGAGAATTCTCGGAGCTGTCCGAGAGCTTAAAGAAGCAGAGTTTGTTAAGTTGAGGGGCAATGTAGCTCGTGCTGGTGGCAATTGCGAATGAGCTTCCTGTGTAACCATAGTATATGTTACAACGCAAATTTATTAGCTAGATCACTGGGTTTTGGATCCAAGGAGCAATTGAGCACTAACCTAGATATGCCCAATATGGATGGGGAGCAAAATATGATCAGGAGTTTCTAATTGGTTATGCGATTCTGCTCATATGGTCGTAGGTTGAAAACCTCACTTGTGGATCGCATGTGGCAAGACATCTTATTTGCATGTGCAACGTAGCTTCCATGCATAGACTAGAAGCTACCTGACAATGCATCGACATTGACACGTTCATACATGAGTTTAATATCTGAAAATATTTAAGTTGTTTTCTATAGCATTAAATGTACTTTAGCGGTAGGATATGTATGTGTAAATAAAATCGTTTTTAAACTTTTAGAAAATGAATTATAAAAACATAAACATTTTTTATTTTCAATTCAATAAAATATTAAAATTAATTAAATAATTAAAATTAATTTTAATTTTTAAAATAAATATAATTTTTTTTAAAAATTATTTTGAATAAAAAATATATTGTAAAATTTGATATATTTGTTGCAATTTGTTTTAATTATTGGTATTGACATTTTTATATATTTATCAAGAGATTTTGTGACTTTGTATGTATTAAAAAGGGTGGTTGACTTTTGGAAATTATTTTGATTATGAAATGATAATGGTTAGGATTTACGCTTTAACACTTATCTAAAAATAGAGATATTAAAAACAATTAAAACAATTAAATTATTTTCAAATCACATATTAATAATACTAAGTATTTTATATAAATAAATATAAAACATTATTAAATAATTACATAAAAAATTATATAATTTTTAATAAATTTATTGTAAATTAGAAAAAAAGATCTTAAGGATTTAATAAATTAAACGATAATAACAAAAATTGGCATAAAATGATGATAATATATTTTGTAAATAAAAATTACATCAAAATTAATCTAAACTTTACACCCATTTTTATATTTAAGTGTATTTTCACTTGAAATGTTATTATTAAAAAAAATACTATTATTTAAAATAAAAATCAATATATCTAAAATTTATTAATTTAAAAAAAAAATCTCATAGTCGAAATGTGCATATACATGCTGAAAAATACCTTTGAATTCTCTGTGGCACGTTTTCCAATGACATTATCACAACGCGTATTTTCTTCAAACCCTTGATTTCTTGCCAAATATCGAAACTCGAAGAAGTTATCGAGAGCACTGTATATGATTCTATCTACTTCTGCCCTGCGCTGACATGAACTTCATACATTCAGTTTCATAAGCAGATTGTAGCCCGTCATTCCTGGCATGCAGTAGTCAGTGATGACCAGGGTGATCCTGAACATCTGTATCAAGAAAAAAATAAAAATTCTCAGCCACTATTTCGTTACTTTCAAATATTTAAACGATAGAAGGAAATGAAGACTTGCATTTTTCCATGTGGATGTCGTCATTTCTTCTTGGTTTACTCCTAGTATCTCTAGCGCTTTGGTGGGGTTGTCTACCTTGGTAATTGGGACATTCAATATGCAGTAAACAAGATATTAATTAGTGGAAGAGGGAAATATTTTATCGTAACTGTAACATTCAGTGTGTTTTAGGCGGAAGACGAGGATATTTTACATTGTGTTTCAAGGGAAGAGAAAAAGATCAGATCAACGTTCAAGATCCACTCCGTAGTAGATCGACGGTGCGGGAGAAGATAATTCCGGAAGCCGAAAAGCGGAGAGCGACAACACAAGGAAAAGCTAAAGAGAAAGTTAAGATTTCCGATATTCGAAGCCAGAAAGCATAAAAATAGCTGGAAGTTCTCATGAAAGTTGGATTTCTGATTCCCAAAATCGGAAAGTGGAAGTCGGGAAGTCGGAAGTCAGAAAGCGGAAAGATAGCTGAAATTTCTAAGGAAAGTTGGATTTTTGATTCCCGAAATCGAAAAGCGTAAGTCAGGAATTCGGAAGTCAAAAAGTGGAAAGATAGTTGAAAGTTCGAAGAAAAGTTGGATTTCCGATTCCTGAAATCTGAAAGTGGAAGTTGGAAGTTGGAAAGTGGAAAGATAGTTGAAAACTCTAAGGAAAGTTGGATTTCCGATTCTTGAATCCAGAAGGCAGAAGTTGGGAGGCCGGAAGTTGGAAATCGAGAAACCAAGAATAAAAGGTAAGCGTTATGTGGATTTCAGCGTTCCAAAGTCGGAAAGCTGGAAGTTGAAAAATAGAAAGGTGACAAGTTAACACCTTGCATTGCTGGATTTCCGCATTCCGAAGTCGGAAGGAGGAAGTGAACACTTATATTACTTGAGCTTTCTTCATGGGGGATCATCAATGATTTCTTCTCCATTTCGTAACTCAAAACCCTTTTAACTTCCACGCTCCTTTTCTTAGCGGAGTTCTCTTCAATCGTAGATATTCTCTTCTACTAGATCTCGACCGTCCAGACCTACATGGATTTAAACTTCAGTTTATTATCTGCCTTTCGACTTCTAGACTTTGGAAGTCGAGAACCGAACTTTCTCCCTAGGAATTTGGATTTCGAATATCCGACTTTTCACTTCCGCAAATTTCAACCTTCTAGGTTTCTGCACTATAGCGGACGAAACAACCCTTTTTGACTTTTAACGGATTGCGGAAGTCGAATTATCGAATTTCAAGACGAAATTTTTGCACTTTTCCAATTTTTGGTTCGGGTTTCGGAATTCGACTCATCGACTTTCGAAATAGAGTTTCAAAACTTTTTTGATTTCTGGTTTGGGTTGTGGAAGTCGGCTCCTCGAATTTCAATCTCCGCAAATTCAATCTTTCCGAACTTTCGGTCCAGGTTACGGAAGTCATCTCCTCGACTTTCAATCTCCGCGAATTTACTTTTTTCGATTTTCGCACTTCACTTATTCGACTTCCGGACTTTGCAATAGGAAATCTTAACTTTTCTTTGACTTTTCCCTTGTGCTTCCGCTCCCCGCCTTCCGACTTCCGGACTTTGGAATTGGAAGTATTTAGTTGATGTAGTTTGGAGTATGTAGGGATTTGTGTGAAGCGACCTAGGTAATTGTTACTATAATTCTAAGTTTTTTTAAAGGATTTTTTATTATAATTAAAAAAAAATTTATTAGATTTTTTTATAAATAAGTTTAGAATGTATATATTAAAAAGTTAACTTTCTAATTTCCAAAAATAGTTGATATCAAATATATATCAAACGCTGCTAACTTAAATATTTAGACATGGCTGATTCATGAGGAACACCAGTAAATGAATCCTCAAAATTTCAACCCTCTCTTAGTGAGCCCAAATCAAGTGCGACAACTCATTTCTGCAAAGAGTTTTCACAAAGTGAGTCGACCTCGGGTTGCGGAAGTCCATTCCTCGACTTTCAATCTCCGCAAATTCAATCTTTTTGAACTTCCAGTTCGGGTTGCGGAAGTCGGAAGTCGGGTTGTGGAAGCGATAAAACCTCACTTACAAGTTAGGTCAGTAGTACCCACAAAAGTATTATTAAAATGTAATTCCAGTCTTCCAAAGTAAGTCATAAAGGTTCAATTGCAAACGACTCAATATTTTTACTCTCTCGGCGTTCTTTTGCACCTCTCGGTGCAAATTCTAGTTATATATCCTAACAATGTCAACAAAGAATTATCCGACTTGATTTTATTTCTGTTTTGAAATTGCAAAAAAATAGATTATGCACTATGTGAAAAGTTAAAGGGAGTAGAGCAAAGTCAAATTGAACTTGCATGATTGCATTGGGAGTAGTGTGGTGCTCTACATCCTAGTATGGGGGAGATGCTGTCACATACATAACGTAACAATAAAAAAAAATTAGTTAAAACATAAATTCATGTCGGCTCATTACTTAAAAAGTTAAAATAAATGAAAATTAATTAAAAAAAATACTGACTTATAAAATAAAAAGATTAAAACCAACATAAATCCACCCAAACTTGCGTGCAAATTATTTTAAACATGTAAAAGAGATAAGATAAAACAAAATTACACCTAAAGAAATTGGATCCCTCTCAGTGCTACATAGATCCAAGTTTAAGATGAATATATGGTGGTAATTAAATATATGTAGCTCGTCTCATATTTTCAAATTGGAAATATAGTTCATTAATAAGTTGGGAATTGTTTTATACAATTTTGTGAAATCAGTTCACCATGGAATGTAACTTCATCCTAAAGAATACAAGTATTATTTAAATATATTAGATGTAATAATCTCTCAATATGGACTTAGTTTTGGACATTGTGACTATTAATAAATTTTTGTCTATTCTTATTATGAGAAAATGCCATCCATTTTAACTTCAAATCTATCTTAACTTTAGACCTATGTAGTCATTCCATCACCCAAGGATAATCCAAATAAATTTATGGTGGCATTGCATAGGTCCAACATATTAACGAGATATTAAACCCCCAACTTTGCATTTAACACCTGCATTGTCTAGGATTAATCATCATACCCACTTGAGAGTACCTTCTCTTTCTGAACTTTGGTCAATTTAGAGATATATTAGATAGTGTTTGGCTCAATATATATCATACCTTATATGAGTGGAGTGAAAATGAGAATCAACTCAGCATGATATTGGGTTCAATTTGTTTTCTCTACAATCTCTATAATTCAATTAATCTAGAGAATTGAGATAAAGACCAACTGGATAAAATATCTATTTTATGGGATGGGATTTGATAGCTATAGAGTTTGTCTATTGGGAATTTTTTGGGATATACACCAAATATTGGAGATGCTAGCATATTGGATTAGAGAAATTGCTTGAGAAATGAACATGGGAATGGAATGGAAAAACATATATAGAGACATTTGTTTTGATACCATGTATGAGGAAAAAGAGTCCTGTTAAAGAGAAACGTGTCCTAGATGAACTACAAACATTAATATGCTTAACATGAAGAAATTACTAAAAGTATGGTAAAGGGGTTAAATTTTAATGTAAGGTTTAGGGAAAATATTACCTTTAGCATAAAGGAGAGTGAGGGAGACAAGTGTAGTTTCACGGTTGGTGACATTTATGTGTAGATTACCCCTATAAACATGGAGTAATCTTAGTCCAATAATTCTTCGATGAAGTTGCTTGTGACCACTTAGCTTGCCTTTCCACTGCTCTTCTTGATTAATGCATTATTTCAATGATTACATGGTGTGTTGATTTAAGATACAATAAAATGAGTACTAGAAATTGGAAATTATACAAGACACAATGTACATGAAATGCAAATCTGACTTTAAAAATTGGACTTGAATGTCAACTAAAAAAAAGTACCGAAATGCCAATAATTTGAATTTATGTGTTTGACTATACTTTGTACTTTAGTCAATATTCAAGTTAAACAATATAGAGGATTGAGATATAAATTAACTGAATCAAATATCTATTTTTTGGGATCATATTTGACAATTATGTAATTAGGTTGTTGGAGTATTTATGGGGGTACACTAGTTATTTGAAATGTGAGCATATAATATCTGGTAACTAATCTTCTTTGAAGTCTCCACATTTCCAATAACTAATGTTTCCTTAGACATAGTATCAAAACAATTGTCTCTATATGTATTTTCATTTCTAGTTTCAAGAACAATTAATTTGATACCATGCTTGAGGTGAGAGGGTCGTATCCAACAACAAATTCTGCTAATGACTTGAATACATTGATACGATTAATGCAATGAAATTACTGAAAGTATGGTAAAGGGTTTGGAAGGTAGATTAGGTTTTATGGCTAATATTATAGCACTAGGGAGACTAAGGGAGTTGAGTGTAGCTCCCTACTTGGTATTATCTATGTGTAGATTTCCCTTATGAATATGGAAGAAGACTAGGCCATTAATCCTCCAGTGAAGATGTCCATGACCACCCAACTTCCCTTTTCGTTGTTGTGCTTGATCTATGCATTGATTTTAGTGATGATACAGTCGAAAATGATTTAATTAATTGATTTAAGAATGGTAAAGGATAAATATATAACCTAAAAATCTAGAACAAGGCATGCCACGATTGCCGTTGAATACTTATAATGGATAAAATTCATATTGCATTGATTTCAATGTTTGTGCATTGTATATCAACACTAATTTCAATGTTTGTAAAATGGAATAAGTTGTTTGCTAAATTACTCTGACTATAGTGCATTACTTCAATATTTCTATAATGGATAAAATTAAATTCAGTGCTTCAACATTGATTTCATTATATTTATATATTTCAATGTTCATAAAGTCAATATTTTTCAACTTAGTTGTTTGTTGCATTACTTTTACTATAGCACATTAATTTTAGTGTTTGTAAAATGGATAAAATTGATTTCATTGCTTCATACAGTCACAAGGATTGACTTTGGAGAAGTCAAATAGTTATACGGGAAACAAAGAGGGGTAGGGCATCAAGTTTAGTATAATATGTAGATTTAAAGGTTTTAATGTTCTTTGATTTGAATGTATTTTCACATGTGATCGTTATGAAAAGATGAGAAAGATACCAAGTGTGGCTATAAGAAAAATTGAAGATAGAGTTAGTAGATCATTGATTAATATAAATTTGCATCCTATTACTTTCTTCTTGTACACCTTCTTTCTCATTGAACATTGTTACTTTATTACTCTTCACCTTATTCTTTATGTAACTTTCTAATTGACATTCTTAATAGTACTTTCTAAGTTATAGATGATACTTAGTAAGTTTAAAGGATCCAATTCATCTAAAACATATACATATACATAATGATGAGCATCTAAAGTTTTGCACGTATCCTCATGACTGCAACTAGCATTGATCCATCTCGACTTCAGATTTGTCATACGTCGAGAGAGATTATATCATTCAAGGTGCAAACCATCCCTCATATTTTGCAATCTAAAAAAGATTTGCACCTCAAGGGATTCGATCCCTCTTAGCACATGACATATATGAAGTTAAGATGGATCTACATTTGGTTGTATTCATTTTCAATGATGACAAGTTGTATTTCATTATATGTGCATATGTTTTTCCATTTCTTCTTATGTGTATGTGTGTGTGTTTGTTTGTTAGCATTAATACATTTGATTTTGTAATATTATAGTTTGGTAATCTATGTGTTATAGTGATTTGAATGCTAACCAATTGCATTCTCTTGTACATGTATGCATTTTATTTGTGTAAATTCATATAATATGTATAGCTACATGTAGGTATTTGCTTTACATTTTCCTCTTCTATGTGTATAAATTGTGTATATTTAAATAATATGTATAGTTATATGTAAGTGTTTTTATTTGTACTCTTATTTTTAGTGTGTTTGTCTCACGTTTTATTTTTATGTTTTGTATTTGATTGTATTATAGTATTTGAATTTGTTGAATGTCATGTTAACAATGTATGTATGTATGCATTTTTCCAAGGAACATCATTACGGAAAACCTTTTATTATATATATATATATATNACATAAAAACACCATTAAGGGCATACATATTTGCCTTATGAGGCTTACAACAAAAAACAATGTTGCACCCAAAGAGCTTGCATTTTCTAGCACTGTGTTACAAAAAAACAATGCTGCACCAAAAGAGCTTGCACTTCATCATTATCTGTCTGATTTTTTACATAAAAAACTGGTACTCTGTTCCTTCATAGCGGAATGTGAAACATGATGGAGTCACCTTCTTCAAGGATCTCGCCCTCAATCATCCCTAGTTGAATAGCTAAATCTTGCTTTGATAGTGTATCTGCTTCCGTGTTGTATTCCCTGTATACATGGTTGAACTTAAGAGATGCAAAGAAAGGTTGCATCATCCGAATTGCTCTCAACAGATTTTGTAAGTGAGGGGCTCGAATGTTGTTTCTTTCTTGTGCCCAATCTATCACTGTTTTATAATCCCCATATATATTCAGCTTGGAAATTTGTTTGTCTTTAGCGATCTTTAGGGTGGCCCAAAGAGCCGCGAGCTCTGCTTTGCTATTGGTGGCTTGACCCATGCCTAGTTTAAATGCATTTTTTTTATTCTGAGATGTATATGACCCCACCTGCCCACTAATGGTGGGTTCTCCCTGGCTGGTGCCATCAAAGAATGCACAGGGGGTACTTCTGTCAATAACTGGGTTATTGCTGCTCTACATTTTCTAGCTTTGGGAACTATTCTATGTTCTTGAAATTTTTGCAATAGCAAGGCTGAGGTGTTGTTAATGGGAGTCCATGTGTTCTTGAAGATTGCTCTGTTACAGGCTTCCCAAATTGTAAAAACATAAAGCACAGGGAAAGCACTGAATTCACATACCGCTTTGTTGTCCCACCACTGTTTGGTATTCTGCTCCCAAGAATCTTCCATTCTGATCACTCTGCCTTGACTGAGGGTTCTAGTGACATCCATCCATACTTGACTTGCATAAGTACAAGTACCAAATAAATGGGAAGTGAGTTCATCATCTTTTTTGCATAAAATGCAGATCCCTGGGCCTTGAAAGCCTCTTTTTCTTAGATTTTCCCACGTCAAAAGTTTGTTATTAATTGCCAACCAGAATGTGAGAATGGTTTTTAATGGACTGTTGCACTCCCACAAGCCCTTCCACCACCAAGATTTCTCTCCATCAAATTGTTCCAATATAGCAACTTCATACCCTTTTTTTGCTGTGAAATCCCCGTCTTTTGCATTTCTTGTCCATATGAGTTTATCCTGAGTGTCTTCATCCAGACATACATAATTTGATTCCATCAGTTTGATGTAACCTTGCCAACACTCAGCTTCATCTCCTTCTAGTTGAAACTCAATGGCTCCCTTCCATCTCGTTATGCCTGTTTGATTTGGAAGCTGAACTTGAGCATCAACAAGTTTGTAGCATCTCTGTTCACCACGCTTGTTCAAGACCGATTGTGGTAGCCTATAATCCTCTCTTGCACCAACCCAAGGATCCAGGCCTAGCCTTATACTTCTTCTATTCCCAATTTCCCAGGATATCCAAGTGCTAATAAGAGGAAATGCTAATACCATGGATTTCCATCCTACTGAGCCATTTTTAAAGGATTTGTTAGGGCTTCTGATCCAGTCTATTATTTCCATGTTTGAGCAATATTTGGAACGTACAACCTTGCCCCACAAGGAGTCTGTGTTTTGTATGAGTCTCCAAAGAGATTTCGCTGCCAAAGCTTTAGTAAAAAGGGGGAGATTCTTTATTCCCCATCCTCCTATCTCCCTGGGCAGAGCTAATATATATATATATATATATATATATAAGGGTTAGTTTAATTGGTTAAATATTTTAGCGAAGAGATGTCGTTGATTGAGAGGCCTTAAGTCATAGGTTCAATTTTGGTTTATTCCCTTAGGGTTACCTACCACTATTATGGTTAGTGGTTAAGCCACCCTCCATCTAGATATTCTAGGAAGAGGGGAGGCTATTTGATGTTTTCCTTGGAAAATAATATATATAAACAACTTTTTTTTTCCATGAAAAATGTCAATGGGGAAATCCTCCATGCACATCCTCATTATGTGAATGCACTTGGGGTTAATGTCACCAATAGAGAATTTCTATACCTAACCTTGAGGGATCCAACTAAAATTGACCTCATGACTTCGACTATTACAATTTTAAAACTGCAAGTAAAACTTATTCAACTAACCCTTGAGGCTTTAAACATATTATACAATTTGACGAGACATGTATACTCAAAACGAGAACTCTAGCAAAAAAAACTCATATTTTTGTGTCAAAACACCAAAAAGACTCTCGAGTTGAAAATTGTTCCTATCGATAGAATTTATTTTTCAAGGTTAAAAGTAAAACCATGGCCTTAAAAACCCATATTGTTGCTAACAAAAACCTTAAAACCAACCCTTGAATTGAAAACTAATGATACGGAAAGCACATTTTTTGCATAATTTTTTTCAAGGCTTAAAATCTCAACTCATTTAAATTTTGACGACAGTTATGTATATATCCTCGGGAAAAAAAGTATTTTTATTCAAGTAGAACCAAAATACATTCATCACGTGCTTGGTGGGCATCAACACTTGAGAAGTCTAAAGGACTATCTTATAACAATCAAGACTTTCCAAAACAATCAAACGCTCTAGCTATTCACAGGTCTTGATATAAGACATGGTCCCATAAACTTACAAAATATGAAGTTTAGAAAGGTTGTAAGCAATCAAACTTACTGGAGAATAGAACACTATTATGAAATTGCTTTGGAACAAAAGTATTTTCATCCAGCTCCACAACATTTTTTGACAAAACATTAACGTTATATATAAGCATATACAAATACATACACATACACATATACATATACACTTAATATTATTATTTTAAGAAAAAATGTCAATGATACATTTGAAAAGTGTCTCCTTAACACAAAATAGCATAAATATCAAAGTTATTTTTATATCATAAACAACTAAAACAACCTTCAAAATCAAATAAGTAACACTAAAATCTATATCTAAATAAGCGTCATAACTTTCAAACTATGTACTAAATACTTTATAACATAAAATGATTAATGCCCATACCAGAAATCTAGGTAGTACATAAAAATCCATGCATTATCCCACCTTTTGTAATCTTCACAAAAAGGTTTAAAACCACTAATAAACATGCACGTGGGGAATGGGATGGAAGATTTCATTCTTGAACCTAGACATTCCAACAAGGTAAATAGTGCTCAATGACCCTTTTTGAGGTTCATCGCTAAGATATTTTTTCCTATGTAAACATGAGAACATGTGACCCTTTTTTTTAATTTTTTAGGTTCATCGCTAAGATATTTTTTCCTCTGACAACATGTGAATTAGTATAATTAACAAGAGCTACGTGGTGGCAATGTCTTCGACATTGCGACATGCCAATGCAATAAAACTAATCTGGGATTTACTATCCCTATAGTGATGATCCAATGGGGGATCAACAAGGTAAATAAACTAAATTTATTATCGCATATATACGTTGACCTTTTACCATTGAAAGAGGCATGCAGTCCTAACTAATAATCCCCCGTAAGTTTATTAGCGCCCGCCTTTTGTTGATACTCATTCCCAAGGTTTGACGTGAACAAGAAGGAAGTGATTCTAATATAATAAGTGTGTTACCGGTTTCTCATCCCCTATGCCCAGAAGTCATACAGGAGTAGCGATGTTAGATGGCACCTTCCATTAAAAAAATTTGCATTAAAAAATATGGCATCTTCCATTAAAACGAATTTACATTAAAAAAGATGGCATCTTCCATTAAATAAATTTGCATTAAAAATTAAAAATCCCCCAAAACGCTCACTTATGGTAGCTAATGTATGAAAACTCAATCCCAATAAATAAAAATCATATAATGGTGCTACCACATATAATTTGAAGCATATATCATTAAGGAATGAAGCTTTTCTCGGTCTTCTTACACTCATAGAGGGGACATCCAACAATAACAATCCATTCAAAAAAGTTTAGAGAAGATAGCTAAATAAATACATGATTACTGTAGTCTCAACCTCTTTTATTTGATAGATGAAGCGTGCCAAAAAACACATGCATACGTTCTCCAAAATTGAAATGTCATTACTTCTTCTTCTTTTGTGCTTCTGTACTAGCCTTAACCTGCATAAATAAAACGATGCATTCATACTTAAGTTGTGGAGGGTAAATCATGATACAATATTGGAAACATAAGGGAGAGCATTGGATTCACCTTCTTAACTACACATATATTTTTAGCTATATTCTTCCTTTCTTTCATTTTCTTCCTCGATTTTTGCTCCTGCCTAGCGATCCCATTCTATAATCAATTATCAATCTACAACCAAAATTAATCATATTTTTTCCCATAGATCCAACAAGGTTTGAGATTAAAAGAGTTACATTTTATTGAGCAAGGACCAACCATACCTTGATGAGCCTATGTTTTGGCTCAAATTTCTTTACAGTTTCCAAGTTACCGTTTTTGATAATTCCATCACTATTCATGGTCAAATTCAATATAGGAAGTATACATATCATGTGTAAAAAATGTATTTGTTCCATATTTAAGGAATTTTAACCTAAGGAACATGCAGCAAACCAAAGGGAAAAAAAGCTTCCTGGTAAATAATTAATGCAAATTATATTTTGAGGTTCCGTAGCCTTCTTTTGTAATATTTTTTTGTAGTTTTTGGAATGTTTTGGGAGCTTACAGGTTGCGTCGAAGGGTTTAAAGAGTAGATTGGCGTTATTGTTGGAAAATATCACTAAATTTCAGACTAGACTGAATATCGATACGACAATGGCCTATTTGGTCGATTCATGCATCTATGCTCTATATTGAGGACAATTAACACTGCTATCAAAATGTATGAAAAGCAGGGACCACTAAGCATTCTATGTATATATTTCTTTGGAACGACACCTGGAATTATTTAAACAATGACACGAGTAACCAAAGTTGTTACTAGAGATAGGGGGAGATTTAAAAGCATGGACCCGAACAAGAATGTCATGAGATAACAACAATGATCTAGATTTAAACACTGTATAATACCAACATTTCATGTAGAAAATCCAAATACTTCATATTTTTGTATTCTCTGCAAAGTTGAAGAATGTGCTTATCAAGTAAAATATTAAGCAATTAATGAAAGGCACAATTGTAGCTACGAGGGATGCAACCATATTGTCCCTGAAGGATGTCAAACTTGTTGTGGATGTGAAACACATCGTGTTCATCATGCAAGGAAGATGACATTGACAATATGGGATGTGGAAGATGTACATTTGCATGTTGCGAGTGCACACCCAAAGGTTTTCTTTGATTACAAATGAACAAAGGGTAGGCATTCTATTCTGCTTAAAGATTTTTTTTCTTGGTCCTGCTGTTAACCGAATTATGGAACCCATGGGAAAAGAAAATTATAGTTTTTTTTGGATAGATACAAAATGATTGTTTTCAATTATGAAACCCATGGGAAAAGAAAATGACAGTTTTTTTATTAATAGAAAAAAGATGTTTTTCAAAGCAAGAAATGGGTCAAGGACCCTCTAGTATCCCTATTGAAGTTGTTAACTTTAAGTTAAATAATATGAAGACGAAAACCCTAAGTAAACATAGTCCACATACTTCATGTAAAACTATGTGAACAAATAAAAAACTACAAAGCTCGAAGATATTATCGGTGCAATTCTTTCATCCCAACATTGGTGCAATATTTTTTTCATCCCATAAAAAACAAGCACATATTCTAAAAAATGTGATCCTTATGCCACTGTAGAAGAAAGTGAGCAACAAGAAAAAGCATGGATATATATATATATATATATATATATATATATATATATATATATTTTGTGCTTCAGTTTCGAAGGTTCCTACATTGCATAGAACAAAGCACTGCAATCTTGCAACTGTGAAGAAAAAAATATCCATTTGACAAGACTGGAAAGCTAAATATTTTGCCATTCCAGCCATCACAATAAATGCAACCCACCACAAATTTGCAATGCAGATTGAGCAGGCGTGCAAGATCATTTTAGACCGCATTGACAGGTATATATATATTAAAGGAGTTAAATCTCCTTATAAATCTCTTATCCCTCTTTAAATATTAAAGGAGTTAAATCTCTTGAAAGGAACGTTCCGTGAATAGGAAAAGGGAAGGCATGGCGGTAGCGCTAACAAGCAAGAATAAGAGGGATGCATGAACAGAACAGGGCTAGAAGGTTAGAATAAGTATTTCATGGCCGCAAAGGATAATGTTCTAGGCATTATTTCATTGCAAAGTACCCAATTTCATTGTCTATTACCAACAACAAAATAGAAATTACTTCCATGAACATGTGCATATTGTAAGCACCATAGGTAAATGAACTTTTCCAGAGTCAACTAACCATTATATAAAAGACACAATAACTTCGGGATGCGTGTAGTAAAAATAACCAAATACAATGCATGAGCATCCCTAGTCGACCCAGATCCTTGTTTTAAGGAGTGGGAGTACCCCAATGGACCAAAAGGTCATAAATGAGGGCGCCTTATCTCCTGGTTGACCAAAGTGAGGGCGATGGGTGTCATTAATGGTCTAAAACCCCCAACAACCTTAGGGGGACTTCATAGACCAAAGTTTGGACTATCTAGCATAGGTAAAAACAAATGAGACTATGGTCCTAGGTGGTATGATGTTCTATCACCAACAAACAAAAAAACCCATGTTCATCTCCTTGGTTGATAAACACCCTGCCAAGAAATTGCAACCTCCATACAAAACATAGTATGTTTTCCTAAGAATTCTTATGGAATAGAAGATTTTCCAAATTTCCATGAGCCATGAACCATAAACTAATAGAGTAGTAATTAAATAAAACTATTCCACAATATATATCAAATTAATTATAAATTTTATTAAAAAGCCTATAATTAACAAGACTCAATCACAAATTTTATACAAAAGTCTAAAAATAAATAAATATACTCCATTTTATGAGAGATCTATATTTCAATCCATTTTTTTATGGCCATTTTGTTTTATGCTTACATTTGTGAAAAACTTCTATGTTTTTAAAAGCAACTTTTCCACAAATGTTACTACTGGTTTTCATTGTTCATTAGAATTGCTTCAAAGTAGAGAATTATGATGACACTAAGAGAGAAAATTGTTTTCCTCTGAGCATAGAATAACAACTTTTCCATGATGTTAATAATGGTGTAGTTTTCTTTGTTCAAATAATATTACTTCAAAGTAAAGAAATGGTGGTGACGCAAGAGTTTATGGTCTCTTCGTTCAAATAATATTACTTCAAAGTAAAGAATGTTTGTGACCTAGGAGTTTATGACCTTTTCTTTAAGAGATTTTTTTTATTAAAACAAATATTATAATGAAGAGATATATTAATAATAATCATTAACAATAATAAAATCACAGAAAATGAACATGGAAAACATATTTGGATTTCATTAACAATTTAAAGGGATACATAGAATTTGAAAATGGAAAACATGTTCAAAATAACTAACATGCAAAAGTATCTTTCCTATTTTTTTTCTAATCCACCATTCTTTTCTAATCTAAAGCAGGGATGATTTTAAGGAACCATACTTATTTAAAAGTGTATAAATGTTGGCGAATATTACCAATTCTTAAAACCCCAACTATAAAATGATTGGCGATATTTTTCAAAAAGTATTTTAATTTCCAAGGATTTTATATTGTTTATATAATAATTTGGCGATTTTTAGGGTGAAAATTTTTTACCCCATCAAAATTGGGCGAAACAGGGCTTAAAAAATTGTAAAATGGCGAATCTTTTTTGGGAGAAAAACATGGAAAAATAGCCCACTGGGCTAAAATTCGCCCCTAAAATTATCTCTGATCCAAAGTAAGGTAAAAGAATGTAAAAGCTAACATTAGTTAACATCTACAATTTGAAGTGTGTCTAGGAATACTTGAAGTATGTTTTATGACAAACAACAACAAATAGGCCATAGATTGTGGGAATATACAAGATCATATATGGGATTGCATAATAAAACTCTTGCTTTCAATGATATGGAGAGATTTTTACTGGATGACAGTGGGATAATATTGAAGGTGAATTCAAGTCCAGTGATATTGGAGATGATGAAGATGAATGTTGTTGATGCTTTAATTATCTACTTTGGCTATCTTATATGGATACATTTCCTTCACATTCACTCTGTAGAGCACGGCACAACAATTTTATTTTTGCTTTTAGCTGTTGTTTCCAATGGTGTAGAGACCATAAAATTTAATAGAAAATGACATAGTTCAAAATAAAAGAGTGTGATAGTGAACATAGGTAGGAAGCAATTAAGGTACCTCTCCTTGCACTTCTTAAGAAAATGTTGTGGGGAATGCTTCCTCGCTAATGGAATATTAATTCAATCAGATATTTATTGTTGGAAATATTAATTACTCGCCGATCCACATAGAAAATCAGTCGACTTTGTCAGAGTCTGTAGTTGGTCAGTTTTTGACAGACATTTAGGAAGGATGAAGAGTTCACGTCTCTCATATATAAGTCAGTCGAATTAAATTTTTGAAGCTAAGTTTCTAAGTAGATAGATATTACAGTTTCTAATGTAAGTTGGTAGAAGTTTTTTATAGGAAGAAGTAGATTGTAACTAGATACGAAGAGAGAGAGAGAGAGAGAGAAGAAGGAAAAACTATGATAAGAGTTCAAATCTCAAGCTTCTGTGTTTTGTGAAAATATTGAGAGTTGAAGCTCTCTAAAAGCTGAAACATCTCGGTAAAGTTCTAAATTTGTATTTACGACTATCGTTCTTTGTTATACTGCCACAAGATATATAAATCCATAGTTTATGGTTTAAGGCAAGTTTTATTTAGCCACACATCTTCTCTAGATTTACCTTAGTGAATGTTGTTTACATTTACCGTTTAGTGAAAGACACAAAGAATTCATAATTATTTCACTGCGTAAAAGTTTTAGTTTTTATCCGCAGAGTGTTTGAATCAAGTCTTATTTAATATTTGGTCATATGATATTGTGAGTGAGTCACAATATAGTTGTGTTGCAGTTTATCCCACGTTACCATTTGTGAAAAGTGTTTTTCATATCACGAGTGTTTAGACTAAGAAATATCTCTTTTATAAAGTTCAACCAAAAGTTGTTTTGTCAAAGTGAAAGTTAGTTGCACATGAGTTGGTCCCAACCTAAATCCTATTGCAGTAAAAATTAGTTGAAGCCAAGTGAGTTTGTCAACATAAAAGTGTGTCGAGTGAAAAGCACGTTAAAATAACTCTATCGCAGTAATTTCGTCGCAAGTATTTCTGGTCGCAAGACTTTCCGTTAAAGTAAAAAGGGAAAGAAATTTTTATGACTGCTCAGTAAGAAGATTAGGTGGCATATAAAAATCTCACACAAGCTGAGAAAGATTCCCCGAGGGAACAGAGGAAGAAAGATGGAAAAGCTCTATTTCACATACACCAATCCATGCATGAAAGCATACTCCCACGAGTAGCAACAACAATTACCGCTAAGTAGGAATGGAACACATTGGAGACCGCATATCAAGGCTTGGACAATGTAAAGACTTCCAAGTTACAGATTTTGAGAAGAGATTTTGAATCTCTGTCAATAAAAGAAACAAATTCAGTAGACTCATTCTACACTAGGGTTGTTGGTTTGCTAAATCAACTGAAATATCATGGAGAAAATATAGAAGACCAAAGGGTTGTTGAAAAAGTTCTTAGAAGTATTCCCCCAAGATTTGAATCCTTGGTTGTGACCTTGGAAGAAAAAAAAGATATGTCGGTGTTCACCATTGATGAGTTGCAAGTTTCACTCATCGATCATTAACACATAATCAACATATCGAATATATCATTAGAAGGTGCATTCGTAGCACAATCATCCATAAGCCGTGGAAGAGGCATGGGAAGAAACAATTATAGAGGCAGAGGAAGAAACTTTTCAAGAGGAGGATGCAACAACAGTCCCATGAATTTCGTTGGTAGAGGACATAATCAGAACCCAAGTCATCCAAGTGGTCACATGCTTGATAAATAAAATATTCAATTTCATTATTGTAAGAAATTTGGTCATTATGCATATGAATGCAGGAAGAAGCAGTATTACCAAGGAAAGGAAAGCCAAAACCAGTCGAAGAACAATAGCACTTCGTCGAGCACAATGTTGATGGCATGCACATCCCCAATTGAATGCAATATCGTCTAAGAAATTCCATGTGACATATGGTATTTAGATTCAAGCTGCAACAATCATATGACTGGTAATTTAAATTTGTTTTCCATTCTAGATAATTCAGTTCAAACTGATGTTACACTTGGAAATAATGCCCAAGTTACTGTTTTGGGAGAATGTATTGTTGGTATTCTAACCAAGCAGGGGCAGTGAAAGTTTTTGCTTGATGTCTATCATGTTGAAGGTCTGAAACACAATTTACCGAGTATTGGACAACTGATACAAAAAGGTTATAGAGTCTACATGGAGGACAATCACTGTGTGATTAAAGACATACATCGAAGCAACTAGCTGATAGCAAAAGTGCCAATGACAAGAAATCACTTGTTTCCATTAAGGATAGTTCTAGACATCAAAGGAAAGGAAAGGAAAATACAAGAGTTGCATTCAAGGAACAAAGTAAAGAAGGAATCGTACATTGCGACAAGAAAGAAAATGACAATGGTGAAATTCAAGCAGCGTTTCAAACATAAGTTCAGGATGATTCCTGGCTGTGGCATTTTAGATTTGGACATCTAAATTTTGGTGGGATGAAGCTATTCCAGACTAAGAATATGGTAAAAGGATTGTCATTGATTGACAAACCAAAGAGATTTTGTGAAGGCTACATTTTTGGAAAGCAGCATAGAGAAAATTTTCTAATCAGAAAGCCATATAGAGCATGCACACCACTTGAGATTGTGCAATCTAATATTTGTGGCCCAATGCCGGCATCATCCATAGGAGGTTATAATTACTTTCTTACTTTTATTGATGACTACTCAAGAAAAACATGGGTATATTTTATAAAACATAAATATGATGCATTTAGTTGTTTTCAGTAGTTCAAGGCACTCCTATAGAACCAGAGTGAACATCACATCAAAATCTTAAGGACAAACATAGGTAGTTAATATGTTTCGAATGAATTTCTAAATTTCTGCAAAAACCATGGCATAGAGAAGCAAATCATTGCGTGGTATACACCTCAACAGAACGATGTCGAAGAGAGAAAGAATGGAACCATTATGGAGATGGCGTGCATCATGATGGTAGCCAAGCTTTTTCGAAATGAATATCGGGCTGAAGTAGTAGAAATTGATGTATGTATTATGAACCGGTGTCCAACAAAAAGAGTGAAGAACAAGGTTCCTCAAGAATCATGGTCAGGTATGAATCATAGTGTTTCTCATTTAAAAGTTTTTGGTTGTGTTGCATATGCTCATATTCTAGATGATTTGAGAAAGAATTTTGACAAGAAGGGACAAAAATGTATTTTTGTTGGCTACTTTAAATACACAAAAGCATACAAGTTGTATGAGCTTGTCGCAAGGAAAGTAATCATTAGGAGCGACGTTCAATTCGTCGAGAATGAATCATGGGATGGAACCGTCGAAAAGAATGTCAATATTGTGTTGAATGTTGAGCATGATGACATGGCGGAGGAAGTGGTTCAAATACCACATGTAAGTCAACTGGTCACAACACCATCGACTCCCATGACACCGCAACATAGTTCAGCACAAGGAACATTGACACAAGTTGCAGGTCAAGCTACACCGACAAGCACAGCAAGAGGACAACAAACTCCATCAAGTAGTTTGTCGAGGTTGACATCGACAGGTCCTGTGAAGAAAATAATTCTGCGTGAAATATATGAAGCTGGTACAATGAATTCATTCCCTCTCTTTGCATTATTTTCTCAAATAGAAGATCCTCTAATGTTTGAGGAAGTTGTCAAAGAAGAAATATGGGCACAAGCCATGGATGAAGAAATAGAATGCATTGAGAAGAATTAAACATGGGAGCTGGTAGATGTACCAAAAGATAAGGATGTAATCCACACCAAATGGATTTACAAAACCAAGAAAGATGCTGATGGGAATGTGCAAAATCATAAGGCAAGAAGGTCGCAAGAGGGTTCACATAGCAGCCTGACATAGACTTCAATGAAACCTTTGCACTAGTTGCACACATGGATACAGACATAACAGTTTTGGCTATCGCTACACAAAACAAATGGCATGTTTATCAAATGGATGTTAAATTGACATTTTTGAATGGCTATTTCGATGAAAAAGTATATGTGGAACAACCACAAGGCTATGAAGTTCCAGGACAAGAACAAAAAGTGTACAGGATGAAAAAGGAACTCTATGGTTTGAAACAAGCTCCGAGAGCTTGGTATAGTCACATTGATTCCTATCTCACCGAGAATGGATTTCACAGAAGTAAAAGTGAACCAATGCTGTACACCAAAGTTAATGAGCAAGGTAACATATTAATTGTATTCTTGTATGTAGATGATTTAATATTTACTGGTGATTTTGGCATAAAATAATTTAGAACAATCATGGAAAGTGAATTTGAAATGACCGATTTGGAGCTCATGAAGTTTTTTCTGGGCATTGAAGTTCAATAGTATGAAAGTGACATTTTTATATCACTGTCAAAGTACGCAAGTGCAGTTTAAAAAATAATAATATTTGTAATTGCAAGACAACCCCAACACCAATAATAACAGGTTTAAAATTGAGCAATGACGATGATGGATCGACTGTAGATCCTACGATGTTTAAAAAGATTTTTGGAAGCCTTATCTATTTAACAACGACGAGACCGAACATCATGTATGGAGTAAGTCTAATCTCAATATTCATGGAGTCACCAAAAGACTCTCATTGGAAAGCAGGTAAAATAATTTTGAGGTATGTAAGTGGCACAAAGGATCTTGGCATAATGTATTCAACCTCGGGGAATTTTAAACTCATTGGATACACTGACATTGACAATGGAGGAAACACATGACATGAAGAGCACATCTGGGTACACATTTCATTTTGGTACAGGTGTTGTGTTGTGGGATTCGAAGAAACAACCCATAGTAACTATGTTTTCAACATAAGCAGAGTATGTCGCAGCTACAAGTGTCGCATGTGAAGACGTTTGGATGCGGAAAATGTTAAAAGACCTGTCGTATAACCAACAAGAGCCAACAACTATTTTCTGCGACAATAGTTTAACCAGTGCTTTCTTGAAGAATCATGTGTTTCACAAGAGAACTAAGCACATCAACACAAGGTATCATTTCATAAGAAAATTGGTGAACACCAAAGAAATTTGTTTAGAATTTTGCAAGTCTGAAGATCATCTTGCAGACATCTTTATAAAACCATTGGAAAGGGATACGTTCTAGTATCTGCGAAGTTATTTAGGAATGACAAGTTATGCACAGTGAATTCTATCATAAACAGAGCAAGTTTCAGCTCTGAAACATTTTGTAATATTTTGTTTTAAAATCCCCATCTGCTCATAATTAAGGGGGAGTGTTGGAAACATTAATTACTTGCTGATCCACATAGAAAATAAATCGACTATGTCAGAGTCTGTAGCAAGTCAGTTTCTATTTGACAGTCTGACACGAGGAAGAGTTCATGTCTCTCATATATAATCCAGTCGAATTAAATTTATGAAGATAAGTTTCTAAGTAGATAGTTCTTATAGTCTTTAATGTAAGTCGGTCGAAGTTTTCTATAAGAAGACGTATATTGTAACTAGATAGAAAGACAAAGATAGATAGACACATAGACAAATAGAGACAAACATAGACACAAAGAGAAGAAGAGAAGTGCAGAGAAGAAGAAGGAAAAACAACTATGAAGAGCTCGAAGCTCAAGATTCTGTGTTTTGTGAAAGTATTGAGAGCTGAAGCTCTGTAAAAGGTGAAACATCCTGGTAAAGTTCAAAATTTGTATTTATGGCTATATTTCTCTGTTATGATGCCACAAGAAACTATGGTTTAATGCAAGTTTTATTTAGCCATGCATCTTCTCCAGATTTACCTAAGTGAATGTTGTTTACATTTTCCCTTTAGTGAAAGACACAAAGAATACAAATTATTTCACCCCGTAAAAGTTCTTGTTTTTATTAGCAGAGTGTTGGACTCAAGTTTTATTTAATAGTTGGTTACATGATATTATGAGTGAGTCACAATAGAGTTGTGTGGCGGTTTATCCCAAGTTACAATCGGTGAAAAGCATTTTCATATCATTTTTTTTTTACTGTAACGGTTATGGGTCCTTTGAATTGAATTCCTGGCAAATCAGCTGCCAGAGACTTTACAGACAAAGATTCTAAGTCATCTTTTACATGTAGACCAGATTTTCAGGCAAGGGCAAACTCCTTCAACCAACATTCTGAATTTTGCTGATAGAACATAGACCAACGAGAATAGATTTAAACAATGAGGAGGCATCAAGATTAGCTGGAGATCCCGTAGTTAGTGAAGAGATCATCGATCTGACTGTGCTGCACAAATCCCTCTGTCAAAAGGACGTGGAATGCTGATATACTGGGCGCAATCTGAAGGCTGCCCATCGAAAATCTGAGAGACAGTGCTTAAGCACTAGAATATACTGAACCTTCTCAATCAATAAAGATCTTCAGGAGCTGGAAAAGGGACTCCACGAGGGCCTTGCAGGGCATAAAGATCGCTTGGAGGAATCAAGGGAGGCAAACAAATCCATGAACACAGAGTTAAAAATAATCCATAAAGGGCGAAGGCTTGGAGCTTAACCAATAGACATAAGAGCCACCAACACTGAAAAACAGCCAGGCAGAGTCCAAGGCCATTTCCCTAGTGCTGGACAAAAGGCAGAGTTGAAAAAAGGCTGGAAAGAACTGCCTGATAAAGGCCCTTATCTTTAAGACTGAAGAGACTAAATGACTGATACTCTGTTCCACCCCATGTCCCTCTGGAGCCTCAGCTTTTACTTGGGAATGACTTGGAACTGAATAAGCTTATACATCCAATGCCTGGGAACTGAGGACACTAAAAACATCACTGACAGAGGACTAAAACCACTTAAAAATCAAAAGCAGAGGACTAAAAACATTAGAATTTCATTGACAGAGGACTGAAAATACAAGAATCTTAGGATTCCCTTAAATCTTTTCAGGGCAGGATCAAAGATCAGATCATCCTTTACTCTAAGGGATGGGCATGGAGTCTTCATTGCCATTAACTATGATGCATCCTTTGCTTAAAGAGGCACCAGCGTTGGCTTCACTGTCTGCAATTTGATTTAGGTTTCGAAGGACGTGGAAAAACTTAACTTCTTCAAAGGCTTTCAGCTGACAGGAGATTTTCCGGTAATAGTGGGCCAATCCCATACAGTTGGGGGCTTTCTTCAGGTTGAGAGCCTGCATGATGATTCGAGAGTCGCTAAAAATGGCCAACTTATTTATAGACAGACTTCTGGCTTGCATCAGGCCTTGCCAAATGGCAAGAATTTCAGCAATGTTATTGGAGTTATGTCCCAGACCCCAGGCAAATTTGATAATAATATTCCTAGACATATCTAGAATGGCTCCTCCACTTCCAGCAGGTCCGGGGTTCCCTTTCGAGGCCCCATCAACATGCAGAATGTGCTTGTTCAGTGAGGATCTCCATTTTATAAATTCTTGCTCCTCTAGCCTAATTTCCCATGGAGAGAAGTGCTTCACAATGTTCTTGGTTCTGGTCAGCAGCTCTGGATCAAGCCCGTGAAACCAGCTATACTCCTTTTTGTCAGCCCTGGCTTCATTGGTGATTTTGGGATTAGAAGCTACCAGCTCTCCTAACAGCGCCTTTACTTTGGTTGCAACTTAGGCTGGAGGGTCTGCCTTGTCCCTAAATATTCTGTTATTCCTTTCCAGCCACAGTTTCCAGCAGTAGATTTTAGGGATCCACATCCAGCAGTATTTTAACAGGTTCAGACCAGAGAAAGAGAAGGGAGCATAATCAATCCAGGAAGCAAACAAGGAAGAGATGGTCGGGGGGGAGGCAGATTTAGCTGAGCGAGCAGGAAATTCCAGAGTTCTAGCGCATAGGGGCACTAAAGAAAGAGATGGATCGAACTTTCCTCGTGGCAGGCACAGAGAGGGCATCTTGAGGGCCCCTCCCAGCCTCTTTTTAAAAGGTTGTCCCAGGTTAGAATGCTGTCATGAAGAAGGGACCAGCAAAAGTGATCTATCTTGGGAAGAGAGGGAAGGAGCTAGAGATTTTTCCACCTAGAGGGGTCCGGGGCTGCCCAAGGGATGGATTTTAAGGCAACATAACCGGTAGCAGCATTGAAGAGGCCTGAAGAGGAGCCCCAGCCTCTTTTGTCCTTCAGATTAGAAGAAGTGGGGGAGAGACCTTGAAGAGCCTCTAATAGGGAGCTTGCTTCATTCTCGAGATCATGAGGGACAGCCCCCAGATCCCAATTGTTCCAAGAGTCATCCGGGCTCCAGCTGGATAGGTCCCAGAGAGTGAATTTGCTGTTCAAGTGAAGCCAATTTTTGATATTCTCCAGCCCTTCCATATCTTTTAAAGGGGACTACCCTAGGATAGAGTCATCCCAAAACTGAATTTTAGAGCCATTTCCCGGGATCCATGTGAGATTTGAGGTAATCAAATCAAGGGATTTGAGGCAAAGAGAGAGGATAGGAGAGCCTTTCTTTGTCAATGGAGGGCTGTCTAGGCATCTCTCTTTGTGCCCTCTGAAGTACTTAGTCCTTAAAGCTTTGGAGCTCCATGTTGTTTTACCTCTTATCATTTTCCACAGAATCTTGCCGCCCATGGCCAGATTTTGAGTGGCCACATCTCTGATATTCAGCCCTCCTTCACATTTGGGGGCTTTAAATTTTTCCCAGCTGACAAGGTGCATTTTCCTTCCTGTATTTCTTCCCCCTTCCCAAAGAAATTTTCTCAGCAGGTTGTCTATGTCTTTCACGATTCCTTTTGGGGCTAACAGCATGGAAGCCTGATAGAGAGGAAGGGAGGTTAAGACGGAGTTGATGAGAATAGTTTTACCTGCTTTGTTCAACCAGGAAGCCCCCCAGGCCATGATTTTGGCCTTGAGTTTGTCCACCAAAGGCAGCCAGATGCTCCTTCTGGGAGTAGCTTTGACCAGGGGTATTCCAAGATATTTTATGGATTCCCAGTTGGAGGTTCCTTCCATTTCCAACATTCTTGAGATACAGGCCATTTCAATGGGGGGGCAGTTCCAGCCATAAATTTTGCTTTTCCTCAAGCTGATTTCACTGCCTGAGATTTCTGTGTAAGCATCCAACTCTTGCTTGAAGGATCTTGCTGTGGCTAGGTTGGCCTGACCCAACAAGAGGGTATCATCTGCAAATTGAGCGTGGTTGATTTTCTTCACTCTAGGGGTGATTGTGAGCCCTTGTAGAGAGCGCTGCTGAAGACGATTGTCCAGCTGGAAACTAAGGACCGAAGCTTGAATGACGTAGAGTAAAGGGGACAAGGGGCAGCCCTGCCTGAGACCCCTAGAGGCGTGGAAGAACTTGGCTGGTCTCCCATTGACCAAAGGGGCGATCCAAGGGCCCGAGATACATGCTCTGATCCAGCTGATTAAGTGAGGATGGAAGCCAAGCTTGGACATAACAGCAAAGAGAAAAGTTAGCCGAACTTTATCAAAGGCATTTGCGAGGTCTAGTTTAACTATCATACCTTTCTCCTTTCGCTGGCAGCTTGAGTGGATGGCCTCTTGGACCAGGATGATGTTATCCTGGATTTGTCTGTCCTTGATGAAACCCCCCTGATTTTCCGGAATGATCCTGGGGAGAAATTTTTTTATTCTATTTGCAATGACTTTGGTGATTATTTTGTACCCTGTATTGCAGAGAGAGATAGGCCGGAATCTGGAAAAGCTTTGGGCTCCTTTTTCTTTGGGAATTAATGCCAGGAAGGAGGAGTTAGTACTCCCTCCTATTTTGCTGCAGATCTGAGATTTCCTCACCATCTTGACCAGGTCCTTCTGAATGATGTCACAGCATGCAATGTAGAATTTTGCCGTAAATTCGTCGGGCCCAGGAGCTTTATCAGGGTTCATAGCTAGGAGGGAGTATCTTATTTCCTCAGTCGTAATGGGCCTCATCAAATTTCTGTTGTCTTCTTCATTGATTAGCGTGGGGAGAATATTGATAGGGTAGCGATCCAGCTGGGGAGGTGAATCCAGCTCTTTAGTGAACAGATCGCTGTAGAAGGAGAAGGCAGCGTTCTTAATCTCATCGATTTGATTTTAGAGTTTGACCTTGATACTGAATTTCTCTGATGCTGTTGAAGTTCTTCCAGGATTCTGCATGTTTGTGAAAGTAAGACGTGTTTTTATCGCCCTTCTTGAGCCATTGGCAGTGAGCCTTGACTTGCCAATAATATTCCTCTCTTCTTAGCGCCTTATGGAGAGCTTTCTGCAATTCGAGCTCCACATCGAGCAAATCTGGGGTGATCGAGGCACTCTCCATTAGGAGCTGGTGATTTCCTAGAAGCCTTTGAGCTTCTTTCCTTTCAACGATGGGGGATGGCAGGAGCTTGGCCCAGCTTTTGAGGGCTGATTTGAGCCTTCTCAGTTTTTCTTCCCATATGAAGAATGGTGACCCTGTTACTGGATGTTGCCAGGAATCCGAGACTAGATCGAAGAAGCCGTCCATGGAGACCCAGAGGGGGCTGAATCTAAATGGGATAAGGCCCAAATTTTCTCCCGGAGACAGAGAGAGGGAGATAGGCTTGTGATCTGAGGTGCAAGCCTGGAGGATATCAGAACTAGCGAAGAGCCCCAGAGTAAGGAAGGAAGATTGGACAAGGAAACGATCCAGCCGGGCAACAATGTGCTTAGGGCCAACTCTTTTATTTGTCTAGGTAAACTTGCCTTTGCTGGGTTTTATGTCCTCAAGCTCCTAGTCCATAATAATGTCTTCGATCCACTCCCTAGCCGGATCTCTTACTGGAGAGCCACCTTTTTTTTCTGAAAGGGCCAGAGTTACGTTCATATCGCCAGCAAGAATGATATTGTCGTGCCGGTTGGAGGACAAGAAGGAGTTCAGAGAGTCCCAACACTCTCTTTTTTCAGATAGAAGAGCTGGGGCGTAGATGTTGAATAGGCTGATCTGATGCCCTAAGTCTCGATGGTGCAGCTTCGTGAAGAGCCAATGGGTAGTGCTGTGTTCCTCTAGCAGATCCAGATTGTTGGAGTTCCAGAAGGTGGCTAAACCTCCTGAGGCTCCCTTGGCACTGACTGCTCTACCATCTCCATTTTTCCAAAATGTTTTGCTGGCCTGGATGGTCTCAGGCTCCTCCATCTTCGTCTCCTGGATTAGAAGTATCTTCGGGGCGTTCATTCTTACTAAGTCTTTTATTGCTTCTTCTTTAGCCTTGCTTCCCATACCTCTGCAATTCCACGAGACAAATTGCATTAAGAACCGAGGGGGGGGGGGTGGCTCCTTTCGGAGCCCTGCCTTTCTTTGATGATCTGGTTTCTATCATGTCCGGAATGGTTTGCTGGACCCCTGCTGTCACGTCCCTGTATGATTTCTCCTCCCTTTTTTTTCCGATCTGGTTTCCTTCCTCTTGGGTTCTTTTCAGGGGTGCCAACCGAGCTGCTGGTCTTTGTAGCCCCTTCATCTGATTCAGCCCCCGGATCTGAGCCTATGGTGATGTGCTCATCATCCGATTTTTGAGGTTCTCTTTCTGGTTGGTCGCTCTTTTCCTTAGCCGGAGCTTTTGAGGGGGACGTGGGTTGTGAGGCTATCTCAATGGTTTCTTTTGCCGGTTCCTTGGATGTAGCTGTGCCTTCTTTCAATGGTTCCTTCAAAGGATTTGGATTCGCCTGGGGATGATCTTTCGCCTGAACAGCTCTAGGATCTTTGGTTTTTGGCACATTTTTGCTTTTCTTAACCTTTTGCCAGCCTTCAGCTTCTTCCTTCTCTTGGGTTTGGATCTTTGGACAATTTCTCTGGAAATGCCCATGTTCTTGGCAGGCTCTGCATTTGAATGGGAGATGTTCGTAGTCCACTTTTTGGAAATGAGTCCAAGTGCCCACCGATAGTTTCACTGCTTCCGGGAGCCCTGCCTCAAGATCCACTTCGACGCATATTCTTGCACAGTTGTAATTGTTCTTGTTGTCTGCCTTATCGACAAACTTCCCTATTCCATTCCCTATCACTTGCAGCGTTTTATAGTTCCAACAGTGGACCGGCAGATTGGGGAGCCTGACCCATACCGGCACCTCCTTGGGCAGATCTACCGTAGGGTCAAAGTCTGGGGTCCATCGGTTCAAGTACAGGCCCTGGGTTCCCATAAGAAAAGCATTTTCATATCATTAGTCTTTAGACTAAGAAATATATCTTTTATAAAGTTCCACGAAAAGTTGTTTTGTCAAAGTGAAAGTTGGTCGCACATGAGTCACTGGCAACCTAAATCCTGTAAAATCTCGTCCAAGCGAAGTACTTCTATCGAGATAAAAGTATGTCGAGTGAAAAATCCATTACAGTAACTTTATGGCAAAGTGTGTCGCGTGAAAAGTCCATTACAGTAATTACGCAATAGTTTGGTCGCAAGACTTTACCCTAAAATAAAAAGGAAAAGAAAATTTTATGACTACGCGGTAAGTCAAATCTACCGTTGAAGTAATCGTATTTTTCGAGATTTAGTACACGACCGTAATTACCAGTGGTAAGGTGAAGTAATAATATCTATGAAGTAGTTTGTTCTTTATAGACAGAGTCAACTATTATGGGATTTATAAACCCTAGCCTCGTAATCTACCATGGTGATAGAAATTGCATCACTTTTATTTCGAGGATTCATTATAGTAAAACAACAGTCCTTAGTCATACCTGCTTGGATTTTGGGACTTGCAGGTTAGATGCGGATGTTTGATCCATCTGATAACTTCTTCATGACAGGAACAAAATTTTTCTGGTTAGTCCGTAATGATCCACAACCGTTCTAGACTTTAGTATGTGGATAACTGGATTAATTTCCATTGTTGGCCATTAATATTATCACTTGTGCCTACACAACCACAGATGCCATTATTTTCTAAATTAGGTCAAAAATTCTGTCTACCCTATAAACGTTTGAATCTTCATACCTTATCTTCAGGAATATCGTCATATACGTTCACTGTTCCATCGTAGAAAATGGTCAATTGCTTGCCCGAAATCGTGGACGCAGCGGGCCTGTATTGAAGAGTAAACAAAATTACCATTTACCTTACAGACCGACATGAGCAGAAGAAATTGCTGGAAATAATAACACAACTAAATTTACCCATTACGATTCTATACCTAAAACTCGTCACAAGACCAGAACAACCATCCTGAACATCAGTTGACGACGTCCTGTGCTCGAATCCCTCCACGACTTCTATTGGGGATCCAAAACCAGACTGATTGGGGAATAATTTAATAGAATTAGAACAACTTCCAACAACAGAGAGATCCAACCGTGGAATAGATTCTGTAAGAGGTCTCTTAGCACCTCTATTATTATTCCTAATACGAGAAGGTAAACCCATTTCGTCATTAACTTGGTACCGAGTCTACCCATTGCGATTCTCTTCTCTTTCAGAAAAAAAATAGACAACGCTATTCTCCTCTCTTCGAAATCGCAAGGCGACCTCTTCGAAATCGTTGATTGTTCGATCGATGCAAATGGTTGGATAAATAGGTCAATCTCTTATATTTTTCCAACACCAATGTTCGCCAATGTTCAAGAGCAAACCATCATTTCTTTTTGTCACAGACGTCATAACAAATCTTGACATAACTCACAAAATCATGTGCCTTGCATACAACGAATCCATGATTTTTTTAAAACTTATCATGGATTTGGTAGTAAATCCATGATTGAGTTGTAAAAACTATATTGTTTCTCTTAGAAGACATACTAAGCTTATTTCTTGCTTTACCAATGCAAAGTGATGTTATAAACTCTTAATGTTCTCTTTATCCAACCCAACCCACAACCCAACCCACCACCAAATAAGAATCACCATGAATTTACAAATCACCATAAATTTACAAATCACAAATGTCATGATCTTTAACTATACCAATATAAATAGTAATAACTATAGAGTAACTTTGTACCACTCTTAAACTACTAATCCTTCCAACCCTAAATCATTAGCTTACAACTACCCTTCTTAAACTACTAATCCTTCCAACCCTAAATCATTAGCTTACAACTACCCTTCATTCCAATGTGATACCAGTGATGGAATGTTAAACACAAAGAAATGACAAAGAGAAACACATGTAAATTTGTTAAAATAATCATACTTTATAGAATAAAAATATCTTCTTGGGTTAGAACATGAGAACCATCACCACTAGCCCATGGATCCAGATCCAATATTGTACAAAATTATAGAAAGAAAAGACACAACTAAGGATTTTCAAATAATAGAGACATTGTAAAATTTTTGATACAACTTTAGATATATTACTCAATAAAAAGTAAGGTTATATATTTTTGTTAAATGTTTTTAAACTACCAATTCTCTAGTTTTGTAATTCTTTGTTGTTTTATTAATGTTATTTTTTCTTGTTTTTTAGTGTGAAAATTAAAGAACGTTTTGTCAATAAAACTTAAATTCAATGATTGGGAACATTGGTTGTGATACTTTATAAATATTTTTTACCTAGATTCAAATCTAGCTTACAACATGTTATGATAAACCTTGATTCTTTTTGAACATTAGATAATAGATGTAATTTAATAAACCACATTTCTTTCATGTAAACATGGGATGCGGCAAAAGTACTAATACTAGAGATGAATTACTTGTTTTGTGGACTCTCTTATCTTTTGGAGCATATTTGGGCATCCCTACCCTCACTGTTTTTGGGGGTTCTCAGGATATTACAAACTAGGCAAACTGGAAGGCACGTCTTGAGGTGACTGTCCCGGAGCATTGGTGTGATCGCATCAGATTTGTCCAGGATTCTTTTATCTCCTTGAGCTTTCAACATATTTATAGGGTGCACAATGAGAGTACTGATGGCATATAAAAGGAAGCACTTGATTTGGATATGGGGAAACTCTCCTATTCTGAATTCTTGGAAGGAGAAGTGATTGGATCCGGTTCTTTAAAATTTCTCTGAATTTTGTCTAACGGTAGATTTGATCTTTCTTTGAAAGATTGTACCTTTATAAACGCAGTTTCATTACTGTCTCCCTCACTGGTATGAGTTGTTCTAGGCACTCCTGGTTTCCTTGTGTTGAGGGGTATCCACATTCCCCTCATGTGCTTCCTTGAGATAGGCCTTCAGGGCTCTTATTATGCTGCCTTTAGATCATGTAGAGAGTACTTATCAGAGAGTCTCTAAACTGGGGGTTTTGGTGTTTGTTTGGTGCTATGGTTTTTTAGAATGTTGATGTTTTGTCGACATGTTTTGTCCAGTTATCTTGCAACTCAGAATGATACACAATATCATATCTTATATATGTTACCTTTGATTCAATAGAATATCAAGAAACGGCTTTTTCTTCTTGAAAAAAAAAACTTAGTAAACTACAATAAAATAAAAAAACTTTTACTTCCTATTGTTCAACATAGAAAATTAAAGATCTAAATTGAAGCACTCCTTTAATGTTCCCCGATTCCAGGATTCCAGTTTATGGTCATTTATGCAGGAAGGAGTTCAATAATACCGTTTCAACACAAATCTCAATGCAAAAAAACCCAGTTCCCCTAAAATCATGAACCCCCTTGGAAAACTTTTGGTGTATATGCCAAGAAAGCCTCCCGCACAAAAGATTTAAGACATTCATTACACTCTGCGACATACATTCAAAATATTTAGGAGATAAAGTACCCGCTGATCGATTGAAAAGAATAAATGTAGTTACTGCGATATCGGGTGATAAATCTAGTGTGAGTGATCCGGTGGATTATTCATCTTCTAAAATTACACTGATCCAATATGGTACAAGGGTTATTAATCTATGGTTCAAAGAACATAACATATGTTTGTAACTCATATGCTAAACATAGTGCGAGACTAGCCTTAATGTATGTTCCACATATATGCTAATCGGTGCAGTGTTACATACGTCGCACCTGCTGCGACAGACATATCGCCCTGCTGCGACAGACATATCACACTGGCTGCAACATACATATCGCCTTTGCTGTGACAGACATATTGCACTTGCTGCGACATACGTCGCACCTGCTGCGACATACATATCGCCCTACTGCGACATACATATTACACTTGCTGCGACATTGTGAAGATAGTGGTGACATCAAATGGTTACATTACGTGTGATGCTATGGTATGGTGCAACATATGTGCATAACGGTCATTGCAACGTGTTGTGAGTCAACATATGTGCGTGGAGTTGGTTGCAACGTTTCGGGAATATGGAACGTCATGGTACCATAACGCTTGGGTAACGATTTGGCCGAATTGTATGGTTCAGTTTTAGCATATGATTGTAACGTTGATAAAGAAGAGAACAATTGTGGTCCGTTATGGCTCCTCTCGCTAAGTGCTTAAATAGAGGATGCTGGCCACTGTTGGGGGGAGAGAATCAGTTCGTTTAGAGCGCAGTACATCGTTTCTTTGTTATGCGAAGCTCGGAGAGTTTGCTATAAAGTGTTTCGATGCTGTTACTGTGGAAGTCGACATTCTCTGTCATACTTTGGATTTCTTTGCCTTACGAAGGCTGATTGTAATTTCCAGAGAAAGGTCTTAAAGACTTTGTACAACATTCTGTTTACAGTTGCTGAAGTTGTTTCTAGAACCATTTTGTACCATTTTTAAGAGATTAATTGGATCGGTACCCATTGGAGAGGGACCCGGAGACGTAGCCCAGTGAAGGGGGTGAACTCCATTATCAACTTCTGTTTTGTGACTCTCTGATTCTGTGTTTCTTTTATATTTGTTTATCAGTTTTGTTTTCCATCTGTTTTCAGCATTTAATTTCTGTTAATGCTGTTCCATTAATTCACCTGCTGAATGCATTCTTTTTAACACAAACTTTTAATGCACACAAGTTGAGGTCCGACGGATCATGTTTGGTATCAGAGCAGGTTAACTGCTTGTGCAAGTTTGTGAATGCTTACCAGGTCCAGGTTAAAGCTTGGTGAAGGAGAATTAATTGAAGTAGATCCTGAGATTGGCTCAAGGAGAACATTTTCTCAAGAACCATGTCTTCTCCACGAGGGGAAGAAGAAGGACATACAGAACGGGAAAAACCTGTTATGTCAGAAACTGAGTTTTTGGAGGCTTTTATGAGCATGAAAGCCATGATGGAAATTCTACTCGATGAGCGAGTAGAAAGGAAGAAGAAAGAAGAAGGATCTTCATCCAGAGATGCATAAGTGAAGAAGGAAGAAAAGGGTAAAGGAGTAGTAGGTGATGGTGATCCTCCTGAAACTAATCAAACTTTCTCTTCTTCTCATAGTTCTCATTCAAGTCCTAATATGCCTTATTTCAAATTGGATGTGAAATTTGAATTGCCAATTTATAATGGAGATTTAGATGCTGAAAAGTTAGACAATTGGATCAAGCAGCTTGAAGTATATTGCAGGGTGCAGGGCATTACTGATGACCCTTCCAGAATTCAATTGGCCACTTTGAGAATGAGTGGAATGGCTCTTACTTGGTGGGAGAGAAAGATTCAGCAAGATCTTCGAAAGAATGGTAAAATTATTTCAGTTTGGAATGAATTCATTGAAGTATTAAGGAAGCAATTTTATCCTTTAGGTCATATGCAGCAATTAATAATGAGCTGGAAAACTTTTAGACAAGCTAAAGGACAAAGAATTCAAGAATATACTCATGAATTTAGGAAGAGGGCTATTGGATTGAATGTTGCATTGGATACACAAGAAACTCTTCTTAAGTACATTGGTGGTATGCATTCTTATCTGCGACATACCTTGTTTATGTTTAACCCCAGTACCTTGGATGACGTATGTGTTCAAGCTACACATTTAGAAGCTAGGGGTAAGCATGCTAATGATACTTTTGTGAAGAAGTCATTTAAATTTGACAGCAAATCGAAAGGTCAAGATAAGGGGAAAAAGAAGATGGCTACTGTTAAAAAAGAGGGTGAAACGCCTACATGTTCGCATTGTCAGAAGGGACATGATGTCTCTAAGTGTTGGAAACTTCATCCGGAGTTAAGGCCAAAGAAGTACGGAGGACACAAAGATAAAGGCAAAGCAAAAGCTACTGCAGCCGTTATTCAAGACTTGGGATCTGACTTGGGTGATGAAACAAAGGTTACAGCTGTTGAAATCCAGGGTAAGAATAAAAGTACCTCACTTCCCATTGATGCAAAATCAAGTTCTAGTGCAAGTACAAGTTTGCCATCTACTTCTAAGCAAAATGATAAAAATAGAAGTGCACTGTTTCATTTTTCGTGTCATTACAAATCACACAAAGATTCATACATTGTTTGATAGTGGTTCACAAGTAAATATGATATCTGAAGAAGTGGTTAAGAAATTTCATTTAGTTACTATGCCTCATGAAAAACCCTATCCTCTTGGTTGGGTTACTAATGATACACAATTGCAAGTTACAAAGAAATGTGTATTAAAATTTGCAATCACTGAAAAGTTTATGGATGAGGTAGAACTAGATGTAGTACCACTTGACATTTGTGGAATTGTACTTGGGAGTCCATATTTGTATGACCGGAAAGCAGTATTTTATAGAGAGCAGAATAAGTATCATCTTTTTAAAGATGGTGTCGAGTATATTGTACGAGCACATAAGACAAAAACCAATCTAGCCATAGTCTCTGCAGGACAAATGAAGAGGTTGGTAAATGCTAGTAAGAATTTTGTGTTAATGATGGTTAAGATGAAAAATGATGAGATCTCTAAATATTTTGAAGAGTGTGACCCTAGGCATAAATCCAAACTGATTGAAATAATTTCTGAGTATGATGATTTGTTTCAAGATCCGAAAGGGTTACCACCAAAAAGAGAGATTCATCATGAGATACATTTGCAGCAGGATGTGCTGCTCTCGAACATAGCCATGTACCGGATGTCTGTAATGCAGAATGAGGAGATCAAGAAGCAGGTTCAGGAGCTGATTGAGAAGGGGGTCATCTGACCCAGTACTTCTCCTTGTGGCTCTCCTATAGTCTTGGTTCCGAAGAAGGATGGGTCTTGGAGGATGTGCATCGACTATAGGGCCCTTAACAAAATCACCATTAAAAACAGGTATCTTGTTCCTCGCATTGATGATTTGGTTGATCAGTTGAAACATGCAACTTATTTTACAAAATTGGATCTGCGTAGTGGGTATCATCAAATCCGGGTTGCTGAAAATGATGCCTGGAAAACAACGTTTAAAACAAAACAGGGTTTGTATGAATGGCTTGTGATGCCTTTCGGGCTCTGTAATGCACCTGCTACTTTCATGCGGGTCATGAATGATGTCTTTCATCCATTCATTGATGATTTTGTAATTGTATATCTAGATGATATCCTAGTGTTTAGCAAAACTTGGGAAGAGCATATTGTACATGTGAAGAAAGTTTTAGATGTACTGAAGAAGGAGAAGCTTTATGTAAAGATGTCCAAATGTGAATTTGCTAAAACTTCTTTAGTATATCTGGGCCACATTATTGGTGGAGGCCACATGCAAGTGGACCCAGCCAAGGTTGCTGTCATTGTAAATTGGCCACGACCTAACACCGTTACTGAAATTAGAAGTTTTTTGGGTGCGGTTTAGTATTGGAGGAAATTCATTTATGGGTTTTCCTCCATTGCTGCTCCATTACATGCATTGACAAGCATCAAAGAGATTTTCCAGTGGGGAGGCAAGCATCATAGAGCCTTCGACACTTTGAAGGAAAGGATTAGCACAGCCCCAAATCTGACGTTGCCAGATTTACAACAGCCATTTGAGATCGAAACCGATGCCAGCGGGTTTGCCATGGGAGCCGTTTTGATGCAAGGAAGGAAGCCAGTCTGTTACCATTCAGAAATGTTCTCTACTGTGGTAAGTAACTATCCGACTTATGACAAAGAGTTGTATGCTTTGGTACAGAGTGTGAAGAAGTGGAAACATTATATAATGGGCAAAGAAAGAGTCATACATACTGATCATCAGCCACTTCAATATTTGCAATCTCAAACTAAAGTACAACAAAGTAGGCATTTAAGATGGATGGGATTCTTACAACAGTTTCATCTCGTAATTAAGTACAAAAAGGGAATTCATAATAAGGTAGCAGACATGTTATCAAGGCCTCCTACAAATGCTTCAATCATTCTTCAAAACAGTTCATTAACACATGAAAGTTATATTGAATAGTATGCAGAAGATAAAGATTTTAAGAAAGTATATGCATCACTAATACATGGTAAACAGGAAGGGAACTATTATGTGCATAATCAACTCTTGTATCATCTTGGTAAACTCTATATTCCAGAGAAGGAAAGAGTGCATGTGATCCGAGAAGCACATAGTTCGTTGATTGCAGGACATTTTGGAGTAAGTAAAACATTGTCTGTATTGCAGAATCACTTTTATTGGCCTCAAATGCAAGAAACTGTAGCTAAATACATAAGAGGTTGTGTTATGTGTGCAACAAGTAAGCCTAGCAATAGGAAATTGGGTTTGTACACACCTCTTCCAGTTTCTTCTCGTCCTTGGGAAAGCATTTCTATGGACTTTGTAGGGGGACTACCTATGTCTAGAAAAGGGCATGATTACCTATATGTTGTTGTGGATAGATTTAGCAAAATGTGTATCTTAATGCCATGTAACAAACAGATCACTGCTGAACAAACAACTCACCTATTCTTTTAGAATGTTTGGGTACATTTTGGGCTACCCATGTCTCTTATATCTGATCGGGACTCCCGGTTCTTGGGAGAATTCTGGTCAACTTTATGGGAGCTTATGGATACTAAACTGAAGAAAAGTACAACTTTTCATCCACAGACCGATGGGAAAACAGAGGTAGTGAACAGGATAGTGATTCAGCTGCTTAGAGGATATTGTAGTAAACATCCTAAACTTTGGGATGAGCAGTTGCAGTATATACAGCATGCTTACAATCATGCAATTCATTCTTCCACGAAAAAATCTCCTTTTGAAACTTGTTTTGGTTATCTGCCAAAAACACCGATGGACTTCTCTTTTGGCAAAGATGCAGTGGGTGGACATCATGATGCAGATAAAGCTTTAAAGTTCATTCAGAGAATCCAAGCAGTGCAGCAGGCAGTTCAAGAACAGTTGGAGAAGAGCCAGGCAAAGTACAAAGCCAGGCATGACAAGCATCGAGTTGATCATCAATTTTAGGTTGGTGATAGAGTTTGGTTGCATATCACCAAAGAAAGGATGAAAGGTGAAGGTAAAAAGCTTAAACCTATCTGGTACGGTCCTTTTGAGATCTTGGAAAAGATCGGTACTAATGCTTTTCGCTTGAATTTACCTCCATACATGCAAATTTATTCAGTTGTCAATGTTGAGAATCTTAAATTGTATGAGCCTCCTATGATCATGGATGAGGAAATTATCATGCCGATTCCTTCAGTTGATGATATGGCACCTGAATATATGAATGAGTTGTAGGATGATGTTATTCTTGATAGAAATGTAAGGACTTCATGAAGGGGGAATGCTGAGTACCTTCGAGTGGGGCTTAAAGGCATGCATCCTAGCAAAGAAAGATGGATGGAGATTGGAAAAGTGAGGGAGCTGTACCCTCACTTACTTACAGAATGATTCAGGCTTTTGGTGGTCCAAAAGCTCTCCAATGGGGAGGAATGATCCGGTGGATTATTCATCTTCTAAAATTACATTGATCCAATATGGTACAAGGGTTATTAATCTATGGTTCAAAGAACACAACATATGTTTGTAACTCATATGATAAACATAGTGCAAGACTAGCCTTAATGTATGTTCCACATATATGCTAATCGGTGCAGTGTTACATACGTCACACCTGCTGCGACAGACATATCGCCCTGCTGCGACAGACACGTCGCACCTGCTGCGACAGACATATCACCCTGTTGCGACAGACATATCACACTGGCTGTGACATACATATCGCCTTTGCTGTGACAGACATATTGCACTTGCTGCGACATACGTCGCACCTACTGCGACATACATATCACCCTGCTGTGACAGACATATCACACTTGCTGCGACATACATCGCACTTGCTGCGACATTGTGAAGATAGTGGTGACATCAAACAGTTACATTATGTGTGACGCTATGGTATGGTGCAACATATGTGCATAACGGTCATTGTAACGTGTTTTGAGTCAACATATGTGCGTGGAGTTGGTTGCAACGTTTCGGGAATATGGAACGTCATGGTACCATAACGCATGGGCAGTGATTTGGCCAAATTGCATGGTTCAGTTTTAGCATATGATTGTAACGTTGATAAAGAAGAGAACAGCTGTGGTCCGTTATGGCTCCTCTCGCTAAGTGCTTAAATAGAGGATGCTGGCCACCATTGGGGGGAGAGACTCAGTTCCTTCAGAGCGTAGTACATCATTTCTCTGTTATGCAAAGCTCAGAGAGTTTGCTGTAAAGTGTTCCGATGCTGTTACTGTGGAAGTCGACATTCTCTGTCATACTTTGGATTTCTTTGCCTTACGAAGGCTGATTGTGATTTCCAGAGAAAGGTCTCAAATAATTTGTACAACATTCTGTTTACAGTTGCTGAAGTTGTTTCCAGAACCATTTTGTACCATTTTTAAGAGATTAATTGGATCGGTACCCATTGGAGAGGGACCCGGAGATGTATCCCAGTGAAGGGGGTGAACTCCGTTATCAACTTCTGTTTTGTGACTCTCTGATTCTGTGTTTCTTTTATATCTATTTATCAGTTTTGTTTTCCATCTGTTTTCAGCATTTAATTTCTGTTAATGCTGTTCCATTAATTCACCTGCTGAACGCATTCTTTTTAACACAAACTTTTAATGCACACAAGTTGAGGTCCGACGGATCAGTGAGGAAGCCTACGTATATAACACCCCAATTGAGGAGAAATAGCTTTTCCCGCTCCTGCATCAATCAGCCAATGCCATGATCTTACTTCTCATCAATAAAAATGTTAACAACGGGTTCCTTTTGTGAAGGGTGCTAGAATAGCTTAGTTGGTTAGAGCGTGTGGCTGTTAACCACAAGGTTAGAGGTTCAAACCCTCCTTCTAGCGCCTAAAATACAACGTGTTTGATATTTTGTTCCCTTTGGTTCTATGAATCTAGGTGGGAAACAATTCTATTTTGTTCACTTTGGTTCATTGGTTCTAAGAATTTAGTTGGGAAGCAACTCTATTTGGATATTTTGTTTTATTTGTTTCCTAAAAGTTATTTGGGAAACAATTCTATGTTGATATTTTATTCACTTTGGTTTAAAAAATGTAACTGGGAAACAAAATACCAATGGTATATAGTTTTATCTTCAAAGTTGAAAAAACACAATTTTTTATTATTAAAAGTTGCTTCAGAAAAAACCTCCATTACATCTTTGCCAACGACCCAAAGCCATAAACCAGTCCCACACATAGCCAGTATTGCCAACTATATTAGAACTGGTCTACATTCAAATCCAGACTCAAAACTTCGGGGCTTTGATACAGACCGACACAACCAACAAGTTCGTGGTGACAGGTCAATCACCCAGTCATTAAAACAGAGAAGTTGTCCATTCTCAATAAAACAAAGAAAATAAACCAACAAAAATCGAAAAATAAAATGGAGAAAACTAATGCCCAGTCATAGCTGAGATCTGAAAATGATTATCTGGAGAAAATCACTGTATCCCTACGCTGACAGGAGCCATCAAAAAAGAAAGAGAGGTGAATTCTGCCATCCAGCTCACCCAACGAAGTTTTTGATAGAACATCAGCTTCCGCATTCAGATCATGATAGATATGTTAGAATGAGTAACTATTGAATTCACTCATCATCCTTCTGGAGTCATTCAACCAATAGAGTAATTCCAGAGATAAAACTTGAGCTTTTTCTAACTCCCAATAAATAATCACTTGGGAGTCGCTAGCGACATGGAGATCCTTCACACCCCACAACCTAGCCACAAAGAGACCACTCCATAAACCGATAATTTCCGTTCTAGTGTTAAAGCCCCTACTGACATTTAGCCAGCCTTTTATCTCCTTTCCCATAGCCAATTTTAAGACAAACCCCGCACCACAGAATCCATTTGCTGCAGCACCATCAAAGAGAATCAAAGGGAAATTGGTTAGGAAAAAAGGGTGGGAGATGTCTCTTGTTCTTTTTATTGGTTTCTCTCTATGCCACTCTAAAATAGAGGAAAGATTATTGGCATAGGTAACCTCCACTCTTTGAAAAGAATTAGTAAATAGGGAGACATTCCTGGCCTTCCAGACCTCCCAAAAAGTAAAAAAGGGAAGATATTCATATGCAAATTTCAAACCTTTCCAATCATGGAGATTAACCCTCACATATGCCTTCTTCTAGCTATAATATATTTTCAAATAGTTCTTAATCAGAAGCCACAGATTATCAAAATATGCAGATTCGCCAAACAGGTGATGAGTCCCATCAGTATTCCTAAGGCATAACAAGCATCTTACCGGCCCCTTGAAACCCCTTTTCTGCAACGATTTCCAGGTCAAAATTTTATCATTAATAACCAGCCACATAAAAAGCTTTAATTTTAATGGCAGACCACCTTTCCACAACCAACTCGTCCACCATTCAGAAACATATGATTCATGCAGAGAGATAATGGAACGGTAGGTGAGCTTGGCTGTCACATTGTTGTCTCTATAATTGAAGTCCCAAACCAACTTATCTGTAGAATCTCAAAGAGTGATATTTTCATGATTCAGGGACAAGATGAAACACTCCCATTCTTCGACAAGTTCTCCAGATAATCCCAACATCGAGGAGTCGGCCTAGTACTTACCACCAACACTTGGTAGATAGTCCCAACTAAATACCAATGGTAGATAGAATGCAATGTTATAGTATCCACTTGGGAATACAAGATATCAATAGTGGAATGGAATGTTTTGTTACTTAGTTGGGAACACAAAATATCAATACCATTAATGGTCATTGGTAACACATAATGTGCTAGATGGTAAGTACCTAGTTCGAAACTTTTTGTTACATGGTTGGGAACACAAAATATCAATATCAATGGAGGTCCGTTGGGAACACATAATGGACTAGATGGCTGGTTGGGAACACAAAATAACAATAAGTTGGGAACACATAATGGACTAGATGTTAAGTACCTAGTCTGGATGATAAGCACCTAGTTAGGAACATAAAAAAAGAATGCACTTAGTTGGCAACATACAAAAAAAAGAATGTTAGTTGAAAAAATGCACCCAGTTGGGATCATAAACAAGAATGTTAGATGGGAACACATAATAGGTTAGATTAGATGGTTCAAGTCCTCGTTCCCATAATGGACTATGATGGTTCAAGCCCTCCTTCTAGATTTGTTCCCTTTTGATCTAAGTACCTACTTGGGAACATAAAATACCAATAGTGGTTAGTTGGGAACACAGATAGTAGGGAACACATGATGCACTAGATGGTTAATAGTGGTTTGTTGGGAATACATAATGGACTAGATGGTTCAAGCCCTCCTTCTAGCTTTGTTCCCTTTGGATCTAAGTACCAACTAGTTGGGAACACAAAATACCAATAATGGTAAGTTGGGAACACATTATGGACTGGATGGTTAATAATCAGTTAGTTGGGAACACAAAAAGGACTAGATGGGCTCCGATAGTAATTAGGAGAGCTATGAGAGTTGGGAACAACCCAAGGCAAGTGAAACAACCCTCAAATCAAAGTACCCAGTTTTCTAATACACTTTGTAGTATGTATGAGACATTATTAAGTATAATGCTTTATGTAGTATGTATGAGGGTTAATAGAGGGGTTACAAGCAAAGAGTTGAGAAGAAAAAATAGACTAGTTCGACTCCAATAGTGGTTAGGAGAGCTAATAGAGGGGCTACAAGCCCAGAGAAACAAAGTTGGGAACACAAAATTGGACTAGATCATATA
Source organism: Pseudotsuga menziesii (assembly GCA_001517045.1). Taxonomy (NCBI): domain Eukaryota; kingdom Viridiplantae; phylum Streptophyta; class Pinopsida; order Pinales; family Pinaceae; genus Pseudotsuga; species Pseudotsuga menziesii. The sequence continues at coordinate 485,957 of LPNX011052470.1, forward strand.
TAATAGTGGTTAGAGAGGGGCTACAAGTCAATAAAAAAACCCTTGATATACGTGCCTAGTCTCCCATAACGTTTTGTAGTGTGCAAGAGGGCTAATAAGGGGGTTACAAGCCAAGAGAAATAACCCATGGATCTATGTACACAGTCTTCAATAATTCTTTGTAGTATGTGTGAGGGATAATAGAGGGGTTACAAGCCAAGAGAAACAACCCTTGGATCTAAGTAGTTGGACTTTCATAATGCATTGTAGTATGTATGAGGGCTAATAGAAGGGTTACAAGCCAAGAGAAACAACCCTTGAATCTAAGTTTCTAGCCTTCAATAATGCTTTGCAAGATGTATGAGGGATTGCAAAAGGGTTACAAGTACCTACTTTTGCAATACTCTTTGTAGCATGTATGAGACATTATTAACTATAATACTTTGTAGTATGTATGAGGGTTAATAGAGGGTTACAAGCAAAGGGTTAGGAACACAAAATGGACTAGATGGGCTCCAATAATGGTTAGGAGAGATAAGAGAGGGGCTACATGTCAAGAGAAACCATCCCTTGATATAAGTACATAGTCTTCCATAATGCTTTGTAGTATGTGTGGGGGATAATAAAGGGGTTACAAGCCAAGAAAAACAGCCCTTGGGTCTAAGTACATAGTCTTGAATAATGCTTTGCAATATGTATGGGGGCTCATAGAAGGGTTACAAGCCAAGTGAAACAACCTTAGGGTCTAAGTACCTAAGCTTCTAATATGCTTTCTATCATGTATGAGACATTAGTAAGTATACTGCTTTGTAATATGTATGAGGGTTAATCGAGGAGTTACAATAAAGAGAAACAACCCTTGGATCTAAGTATGTAGTTTTCTAATATGCTTTGTAGTATGCATGGGAGATTATTTAGTATAATGTATATTTTTGTAGGTCATCCTTGTCTATAATTGTAGCAATCAAGCAATTAAACTAGTAGTAGGTTTGATTTTGAATCATCAATATATTTGTGTCTACATCACACTCTTTAGTAGGTGAGGTAAAATTGATGATATGACCCCTTTTCACCTACCTAATGGAGATTCATTACAAAGTCCTTCTACCAGGTAGCTTTCTGATGTCTTATGCAAATAATCGATTTCTAATGAATTTTTTGGTCAAACCCTTTAGTTTGGCGTGCCCGATACTGATGAGAGAATACTCACAATAGGTTGATATGGAAGAGTTGGGGTATATGTTGAGCCCAATAATACTTAAGAAACCGATAAATGATTGTATATAGGAGAGTTTCTCATGTTTTTGGAGAGAGTTCTAAACATCGAACAATAAAAGGAAAAATAGAATCTGAGAAGAATGAATACATTGTTGAGTATGGAGTCTTTTAGATGCATCACATTAAGATTAATTTCATTGATATTTTGGACCAAACTAATGTGGTCAGAGAAATTAATCTAAATATAATTCATCTAAAAGACTCCATGCCCAACAACATTAATCATAGAAGTCTTAATGAAATGATACATTATTCTCGATTTTGAATGGTTTAAACCATTACAATTTTAAACCACATATTATAACATCCACCCTCTCATGATACTTGATTTTAAACCTTTCTAATATTTATATATTTTTAATATATTAAAAATCCAAACATCTACCCCTCATAATACCAATTTTTAAACTTTTTATTATTTATATTTTTTTAATATTAAGAATTTCAAACATCCTAGGCTTTTTTATAATACCTAATTTTAAACTTTCCTAATATTTATATATTTTTAATATATTAAAAATATCATTTAATTTCAATAATATATTACTTTTATATTTAAAATGTAATTTTTTTCACTAACATATAATACCTAATAAATAAACACATAGTGCATGCTAATAGGACTGGCATATCTCTAACATGTAATTTTGTTTACACATAAATAAAATTATAATTTTATTTTTCGAATATAAAAATCCATATAATTAGTTAAAAACAAACCAAATACCATGTAACTATAAAGCCCCTAAAAGTCACGAAGAGGATAACATACTCTATACTTAATGTCCTGTCACGAAGAGGATAACATACTCTATACTTAATGTCCTATTACTGTTGTGGATGAGATTACATATAATAATCATGTTTATAAGAGTAACAACCAATGATATATCCAATAACAAATTGATAACTCAATAAAATTATGTATATACAAATTAATATGAATTATTATTTTTTTAATCAAAATTAAATAATTTTATAAAATAATATTATTAATTCAATAAAATTATCTATATACAAATTAATATGAATTATTACTTTTATTTAATCAAAATTAAATTATTTTGTAAAATAATATTATTAATTCAATAAAATTATTTATATATATAAATTAATAAAAATTATCATTTTTGTTTAATCAAAATTAAATAATTCTATAAAACATTATAAATTAATATCATTTAAGAACTTTCGATTGATTTGAATCTTATTTTCTCCACCCTTAATCCCTTAATCCATGACTTATAAATCAATCTCCCTAATTTCAATCTAATTTTTCTTCACTTTTTTTTAATTAATATTATATTATTAAATTATATTTTTATATAATGCAAAGTTCTTGTAATTTAATAATACCTAATAAAATATGTCTAAGAATGACATATCCTTTGTTAAAATGAATATTTTGATTATCAGTAGGATAAGGGACTTTAATTTCACTAATGCAAAAGTGTATATTTCCTATCTTTTTAGATTTCAACATATGACCTCTTAAAAGGAAACACACATTCTTAACTATTAAGCTAACTAAAACTAACACACTCTAAAACTAATTATCTTGTAAAGAAAAAGTTTATAA
>LPNX011052470.1:489303-546933 GCA_001517045.1 Pseudotsuga menziesii
TTTTATATCTTGATTTAATTTTAAGAAAAAAATAATTATTTTTTAACAAAATATTTATTTAATTACAAATTTAGATATTTATTTTAGAAAAAATAATCAAAATATGAAATTTAATCCTTAATTTATCATTCTAAATTATCAAGCTAGTTGAACATTATGAAAATGATTAAAATTACTTTATAAAACCTTAATACTATGTATACAAAGTGTCAACATTTATTTTTATGTGTCTAACATATTTTTTAATGTTATGTACTAAAAGTGCAAGCAAGTGCAAGGGAATCGTTTTAGACCCTAAAGGAAATTGAGAGAATTATGATTTGTTTGGGGGATAACATTGCCACAAATATTGAAGCAGAAGTATGGTAACTACAAGGTATAATTTTGCTCAAGAATAAAGAGATAGAAAATGTCACTATGGTGGGAGAATCTTCAATTATAATCTACTATATGCATTTCCATTCAACTCCACAACTCTTGTTTGGGTTGACTCATTTACAGATCTCAAGAAATGGTGGAAAATTATGACAACAAAGGGTTTTTCTAGGTTTTGATAGGTCACAACTTCTTGGTAGATCTAAATGCCAATGAAGTAATTGCAATTAGAAGTTGGAAGCTAAAAGATAATTGGGAAAAAAATGTTTTTTCCCCACCTCTTATTATTCATAGTTCAATGTCCAATGTATTAATGTTTCTACATTCGAAACACAAGTGGCAATGCATGGGGTGGACAAACAATGGAAATTGAAACTCCCATGAGTTGACATACCATCACATTCATCTTTGTTTTGTTGATCTCTAAAATCATGGTAAGGATGGAACAACGGTTTGAATCTAGTTTTAATTCCATGAAGTCTTGGGTTCTATTTATTTATTTATTTTTGCTAGAAACATGAAGTTGGTCCAGATGTGGTGAGTTATACTCCTTGTTTAGTTTAGTTGTCAATTGGTATAGCAAAGGTTCCCCTTTTACCCATAAGCATATCTTTTTTTATGAAATTTGAATCCTCTGCTGTGAAAGCATTGGGTTGCGCAGAGCCTGGCATAGGAGAATTGTGTATTTTGATTTGAGAGTAGTGCATTTGTGGCACTTGGAGAATCCAAGATACCCCTTGGTCTAATTATTTTAGAGCCATGGCCAACTATTGTTTCCATTTTGAAAAAGTGCACTCTATGAGATTGCATATTTGGGAAGGGGTATGAGGAGATGCGAGCGAAAGTTATTTTAAGCTATATAGGATGTGTTATTTCTCTCTATTAAAAAATGGAAATAATAGAAGGAAGATTGGGAGTAAAAGATAGCTATTAAAACAAGCATCCAAAATCGATATATAATACTAGAATTGGAAGTTGACAGACGGTGGAGTTTTGGTCTACTGGCCAACAATAATAGTTGTTTGGTTGATAACAAACAATTAGTAAATGGGAAGTCGACGAATATTGGAAAAACTAGAAACTCAACGGGTGAATTCAACTGTAACATAATAACTCAAATAGGTCAAGAAGTTATGGATTGTCATTAATGAGTATTTGGTTGTAACTAACTTGAGTACCATGAACTAGTGTATGTATTGCATCTATAAATAAGACGTAATGGCTATGTAATAGTTCGAAAGGAAAAAGAAGAAGGAACGTGTGATTTCTATTAAGTAAGATCACTATTGTAAACACTGGTGAAGATCAATGTTGCTAATAGATGAGTGGTAAAGCTCAATGCTTTGATGGTTTTCCCCGTTAGAAGGGTTTCCAGGGTAATTTCTATGTACTATGTGAATGTGTTGTATGCCATTGATTTATGTATAATTGTGTTTAACATTATGAATCATATGCATAACTACTGTAATAGGTATTAGAACCCACAAGTTGGTATTTGAGCTATATTTGGCTTCAAGGTAATGCCATGTTGCTGAGGGTTTCACTTGGTCTCGGATCTGTTGAACACCTGTTTTAGTGGGACTTTTTGGAAACTTTGGTTCATATTTATGATGGCCAACACTTCGATGATATAAATTGAAAAGTTTAATGGGAATAACTTTGAGCTTTGGAAGCTTAAAATGGAGGATCTCCTTGTAGATCGAGAGCAATGGGTTGTTGTCATCCCTAGTACGACTCCAATGGGTGTGTCGTTATAATATTTGTAGAAAATCAACAGGAAAACAAGGAGTACAAACCGACTTCGTTTAGTAGATTCCTTAAGGAATTTTTTCCCCGGGAAAGAGCGACAAATAGAAGAAAATATGATTTCTGGCAGCAAACAAAAATCTAGATACCAAATTGGTTGTATTTTTCTCTAGCGATTCCATTTTCAGAAGAATTCAAATTTCAAAGTTTCATTGGTGACTCCACTATTCAAAGATGCGTTCTATATCTGCAAGGTATGCTCCTATGAATCACTCACATATTATTGGTTTCCCGAATTGAATTCCTTGAATAGACTGGTTAACCTATCTTTCCGATGTTCAAAGATGAGGAAGGTGATGATAATGCTTTGCATCTGATCAATTTTCATATACTAATACGCAAACTAAATGTTGAATGGCATGAATATTGTCTAATGAAGATGATTATGGCCACTTTGGAAGGAAAAGAAATATCTTGGTATGAGAAGTTTCCATTTGCTAGTCTTTATTCTCTTAAAGATTTTCATACAATTTTCTATGAGCCTTATAAAGATACCTACTCATCTTTATTGCTGGTAAAAAATTGTTGTGAAAATTTTGATAGTTTTATTCAATACCTGGAAGATGTTTATGATGATGATGTATTTATGGATGATGAGATTATAGAATATTTGTATGAGAATCCCTTCCATCATGAGGAAAAAATGTAGAAGCTAGTTTCCATGACACTTAGGAAAATTCCCAACAGATAGTAGCTTCTCCTTTGGTTCTAGATGAAGGAAATGATAGATTTAATTTTCATATTCATTTTCCTTCCCTTGATGAAGAAATTCAACAATATTGTCAAATTTTAAGTCACGTAGATAGGGATGAGGAGAGACAAATAATATGTTCGTCAAATTATGCATTTTCTGAATCTTTGTTTCAAGAAAAGTTTGGTCAAAATCATATTTCTGAAATTGCATTCATAGAAACTTTAGACAGTAAGCCATCACATGACATAGAATTTTAGGAAATGAATGAAACAACCTATCACATTTGTATCAAAGAGTCACAATTGCAAGAAAATATTGTGCATAAAGTTGTTTCTCTTGGTTCTTCTGAAAATCAAAATGATATTCCTGTTGGGTTGGATGAAGGACTAAACATACAAGATGTAGATATTCCATTTGGAGTTTTTCATGACTTTTCAAAGCCTTTTTTTGTCGATGATATGAATACATATCTTATCAAGCTAATTGTTGTCTTTACTTTTGACGATGGTTGTGAGTTTCATAATGAAAATAGAGAGGACATAGGTAAAATTGTTCACTGCTTGAATTTTTCTTCAAGGTCAGCCGAATGATCTCATTCATCACATAGAACAGTCAACAATAAAAAAATGAAGGAAAGCCTTTTCTTTCGGTTAATCAAGGAGTAATAGTGCATGGTCTTGAAGATCCTTTTGCGGGCCTGTTACAATTATCTGGGAAGGAAAAATTTGCAACATTCTTGAACCATGAGTATCAATTTCAGATGGATTATGAGTTGTCATTATTAGAGGATTTCTTTTGGTTTGTAAAGAGTGAACGGATAAATCAGTTAAGAAACCATTTACTTAAATGTTTGCATTGGAGCTTGGAAATTACTTGATACTGTAACTATTTTCTATCAGCTTAGAGTAGGTTAAGTTGTTTTGAATAAGCTCACTTTTTGAGCATCCTTTAATATTGCAATTTCATTTTCAACAATGTGCAGTAGTTTTGGTTTGGATTGTAGTTGGTTTCTAGTTTGTGCATATTTCAATTTAGTTGCAGTAGTATTTTCAGTTCATGTTTATATCTCAGTGAGATTGGCTTGACATCAGTAGGATAGAAGGTTACATGTGTGAGACAAGGTTACATGTGACAATTTGAGACAATTTCACAGGTTTCTTTTATGCAGACCGTGACACCCTTAATTGTCACAGGTTTCTCTTCAACAGGGGTGACACTGTCTGTACAAAGGGAGAAGATATAATCTTTGAGAAACTTCTCAAAATAAGCCCTTGTGGATTCCTATCCCATCCGATTTTTGTGGATCTCACTAGCCTCCAGAGTCTTTAGGATATCACTCTACCTCAATCCCCTCATCCTCTCATATCCCTGTTATCCATTGAGGTATATAAATGAAATCCATTCCCCATGGGAGAATGGGTTGAGAATTGGCAGCCAAATGTTGGAGGATTTTTGCTAGTTGTAGAGTGTTGTGTTGAGACCTTGGTAGACACCCTTTTGGAACTAAGGCAAAGGACCCATTGAAAGGACCTTGACAACTTCAAGGAAAAGGTTGTAAGTTTTTCCTTCATTTGATCTATATTATAGTAATACATTCTCTTTCCCGTAAAGATTTGTCTTATGTGATCTAAATCTTTAGAGCATTTTCCCTTGACAATTTTCCTATATCCTATCATTAGTATATTATTGCTTTCAATTTTGTTGTTTTGTGTTGTCTCCATTCATAAATCATCAACCAAAACAAAGGAGTTGGACAACATAGCTAGCAAGGAAAAACTTCAACCATAAGGTATGGGATCTCTTCACTAGTAAATAATTTGATTGCATGATCTAGGGAAAGTAATGTATTTTTTTCCTTTTTGTTATAGTTCAAACCATTTGAGCTAGGGAGGTCGGTTTGTGTCTGCACTAATGGACCTATCCATTAACAACATTTTATTGTTTCAAATTTAAGAATTAGTGATATTTTCCAAGGTTTTTATGCTTTGAGAAAATTATAGATCCTTAAAATTTTATTTTCTCATAGATAGATTAGAAGAGAGTCACCTTTCCTCCTCACAACAACATGAATTATCATAAATATATCAAAGGAGATCAACTCTCCTCTCTAAGATCACCTCCACTCTTGAACAATGGCCAAGGGAAAAACTCTTGTACAATAGAATTGTTTCTCCATAAAGAGAAAGAGAGGGAGAGAAACCACCCTCTATTGCAAGATCTCCCCACATGCAAAAAAGATAAGAATCACTAATGGAGATCGCTTCCCCTTTGGGAATTAGAAAAACCATAAAATAAAATAAAAACCTAAGAAATATTGTAATTGTTTCTCTTCTCATATTTTCCAATCACATTTAAAATGGTTTTCTCACTCACCGTCAAATTCTTCTCTTCAATAAACATTTTCTAACTAATATATATAATAATGATGATTCTACCTCTGTATTTTTTTGCGTGGTTCATAACCTCGACAATTGTGATTGGGGCTCCCTACATCTACAATAACAATTCTAGGGGACCCACCCAAAAGGGGTCTCCCCCTATTGACTTCAGTTTTGGGAGCTTAACCCCGAAGGACCCTACAAGTTGGATTCATGGGAATTGAATCTTTGACCTCAAAATCGACGATATTTGGACTTGGATTCCAACCAATTGAGCTACCCCTTGGGGCTATTCTAGCTATATATATAGTAATAATTCTCCTATTTATTTTATAATATATATATATATATATATATATATATATATATATATATAATAAAATGTCGGTTAATTAATTCACTCTTTTAAGTGGAAATTAGCTTCCCTTAATATATGTGTGTGTGTGTGTGTGTGAACTATAATATATTTTATAGTTCATATATATAAATATAATAAAATGTCGGTTAATTAATTCACTCTTTTAAGTGGAAATTAGCTTCCCTTAAAAATATTAGCGAAACCCTAGGAACCAATAATTAATAATAATTTATTTTGCTTCATTAATAACCATTAATTAATATCAATTTTATTAATTAATGATTAAAATTCATGTTCCTAACTTTTGACCTTAGGAAAATAAGTGAATATTAACATCTCGCTTTTCCTTCAACGCCTAAAGGTATCAAAATGAATTTTGATCCTTGTTAATCGAATTCCCAAGGCTTCACTATTTTTACCCTCACCACTTAGTGGATATCGCTTCCCCCTTTTCGTTTCCTTGCATATTTATCCTTAGGATTGTTTATTATTCAACATTTTCAATTTACATTATACATTTGATGTCACCATGCTTTAGCTAGCGCATGGTTTCTACTATAAAATGAAAATGCTATATAATGATAAAATTTTCATTTGCGGAGCCTTGGATTTGAGATCCTCGCTAGGAACTAGTACATAATCATATTTACATCTTTGTATTTCAATTACAACAAATAGGAGTCAAGAGAGAGGGATGTTACAGGTTGATCTAAATTGTCGATGAAAGGTGTTGGAAGAGTGTAGAATATGGTCGAATCTGATGATTTTTGGAAGGGCCATAACCCTACACTCCAAAGTAAGAATTGTGCATGCTTACAATCAATGGAAAGTGTATCCAAGAGACAAAAAATGCACACAATTAGATTATGAAGGGGTGGTTTGGATGTTTTAAAAACTTGATCAGAAAATGCTTATAGCTATAAATTTGCAAAAAAATGTCAATAAGGATGAATTCCTAAAATATATATTTTTATTAGAATGTAATGAACCTAACAAACCTATTTGTATCAACACTTTTTGCAAATTCAATATTTCGTTAGGGGCATCATTTGGTATTGCGCAGGTTGGGATTGTTCATTCAGTTAAGCCTAAGAAGCTCATTATCATGGAAGATGCCCAAGACCCTTCAGAAGCTGAAGCAAGTGATGTGGGGGATAATATTTGGATTTAGCATGCAAAAACATAATCTAATGGAAAAAGAAACCAATCAACTCCCTCAGTTAATTCAAATACTATGAATAATATGAAGGTGGAGTTGCATAGTTATAAGGAAGACAATGATAAGTTGATTAAAAACCAGGAAGAGAATAATTTGTCGAATGCAACTATGCTCCAAAGCCTCACTGATATTCAAAGGAAGTTCCATTCAAGAAAGGAGTCAAGGATAAAGAATCCCCACATTTCAAAAAGGGAATCTAGAGGAAGGTTGTGTACCCTAGACATGTCTTTAAGTGATTCCTTTGATATCGAAAACTCTAGCGAAGGTTCAAGGTATTCTCTCACAGGAAAAAAAAAGAGGTCATGTAAGAACAACTCTCATGGAGAGTTTGGGAAGGAGAATCCTCCTACATTTTATGGAGAATTGAAGTTTGGCTAGGAAGCCAAGGTTTGGAATCTTGGGATGAAAAAATATCTCCAAGTCTAAGACTGCTTAGGAAACATGAAGGCACGGGGGGTTCACTAGTGAGGAAATATCATATCACGTCCATTCATATTGGGGGTTTGAATACTCTTAAACACCTAAAAAATATATTTCCTCGTATTAAGGGGTCAAGGGGGGATTTTTAATTTGACATAGTAATATAAATATTGGGGGTTATTAATTTATTTAGGTGGCATGAGGAATAACCTCCAAATAGTGGGATGGATTCATACCTCCAAATCATGGGCTAAATTGATACCTCCAAATTGTGCGTTGGATTCATATTAGTCCTATTTTTTTGATAGGGAATAAGCTACAAATAATGGGCTAGATTCATACCTCCAAATCATGGGATCAATTCATACCTCCAAATTGTGTGTTGGATTCATATTAGTCCTAGTTTTTCCTAAGAAATAACCTCCAAATAACGGGCTAGATTCATACCTCCAAATCATGGGATGGATTCATATTAGTCCTAACTTCTGCTAAGGAATAACATCCGAATCATGGGTTGGATTTATACCTCCAAATCATTGAACTTATAAAGTATTCATTTTTATAGAATAATATTTTAGGTTGGATTTTAGGTGGGTATTAAGATTCAATCAAACCTTGCTCCACGACAACGAAGAAAAGTGAGATCAATCTTTCTTGGCTCACAAGAACCAAGAAAAGTTAGATCAATCTTCCTTAACTAATTATTTATTTCAACTTTTTGTATTTTTCTTTAACATTTTCACATTGCCAGTTACGAATAGTTGTTAGATAAAGTTATATTTTGCACATTCATATTTGTAATTTCAATTCTTATATGCAAGACATCTGTCTTAATATTGTGTTGGAACTGACATGAACATAGGATAAAATCTAAATCCTTATTTACATGCCCTATGTGTTATTGTTACCATTAAATAGTATCATATAAGTTTCACCATTTGTGTATCTTTATAACTATTGAGTGCTTGAAACATAACAATGGATATTTTTCCCTCTTGTAAAGGTTAAACAAGTAGATATAACCCAAGAAAAGGTAACTAAATATTGTTAATTCCCTTGATTGTAAGAATAAATGTATAGGAAGTGGAGGCAATTCATTGCATCTTGTGAATGACCTAATGCAAGTTATGCACATGGTCATATGGTGTTATTGGAAGGTAAGAGGAATTTTTCTATTTTAATTTGAGTTCAAACATCAATGATGTTTGTTTTTGTAGGAAGGTAGGGGAGTCCATCCACGAAAGAGTTTCAATTTTTCATTTTTATGGAGTTTAATTTATTAAGCTTATAGATAACATAAGCTATATATGGCTATACTTGTATTTACATGACATAAAATCTGTAGATTGGTAGGTTGTGGTGTGAAACATTTGTGCTTCTCATTTTTTCTTAGAATTGCACTAACTATTAGACTATCATACTTTTACATTGATCTCTTGACTGGGTTGTGTTTTACTTCTCATTACTATTGTTTTGGATCTTCCACTATCCAACACTAGAAATTTATCAACCACCCCTATAATCCCCAATGGGATGATTATTATCATTATACTATTATTTTATTTAGCATTTTGTTTGCTTATAATAAGGTCCATTAGGGATTTTGTTTGTTACAACTTGATAATATGATACACAGGGGGTATTAAAAATGGGTTGATAAAGATGGATACCTACAATATATGGTGAAAGTAGGGGTTTTCTTAATTGAAAAGGTATATTAGGAGGGGGTTCAAGAATACGATTTTAGGAGGCATTTTCCAATATTTAATGAAATTAGGGATATTCTTTAATATCCCATGAATGATCGCACTATGAATGATAGAGTGGAAAAATTCAGTATGAATGGAAGAGCTTCCATATGGTGGGAACACTTTTAGAAAGTAAGAGGACAAATGAAAGGAAGATTGTGTGGAAGCAATTCCATCATCAAATCAAGAAAAAGTACCTCTCAAATAGGTAATATGATGGAACAATAAAGGAATTCCATGAGTTGAAGATGGGACAAATGAACATGGAAGAGTATACCAATAAGTTCTTGGAGCTGCTAAGATGTGTCAGGTATATCATAGATAAATAAAGTGAAGCTTCATTGCTTTCTTAATATATTACCTCAATCCATTCAAACACATAATTGAGTTTGATGAGCCTCAAACTCTAGAAGAAACCATAAGGAAGTCTAAGTATTATTCTGAGAAAAATAAAAGTAGGTCATAATTCCATAAGGCTTGGAAGGACAAGAATAAAGAGATGTTTGGTGAAGGGAAAAAGGGTTCATGCCTTCCTAATTCAGGAATCTATAGTGACAACCACCACAAGATATGATTAAGCCAACAAGTATATCAAGATACAATCCAACAGAGTTGAGACAGTTACTTAAATGTTGGGGATGTGGAGAGAATCATAGGCTTAGAGAGTACCCACATTATAATGGAATTGGGAAGCAAGTTTATTACGTCCAAGAGGCTGAAACCATGGATCAAGTGGTGAAGGCTGTTGCAATAATTTATAAAGTGTTAGAGGACTGCCAAGCAGATCATCGATCAATCTAGGTTGAATTTATATAAGATTTCCAAGCAATCCATATCCATTTTGATTGACCCCAGATCTACTCATAATTACATCACAACTGGAATGGAAGAACTTTGTGATTTTAGAAAAACAAAGCATAATAGATCATGGTTGGTTTAGCTAGCCATTGAAACCATGAGGAAAGTCAGTGAGCTAGTGGAGAGTTTCCTCTTGGAAATGAATGGGCCATTTACAAGGGCATATTTGAACATTCTGCCACTTTGTTCCTATTATCTCCTCATTGGAATGGATTTCTTGGAAGCACGCATAGCGGAGATGGAATTATATGACAAGACCTTTGAGTATATTGATGAAGAAGGAATCCCCATAACATTAAGAGGCATCCCAAATGATGTTTATGTTAGACATGTTTCATCCATGTAGCTGAAGAAGCTCTCCATGAAAAGTTTTCTGTTGTATGCAACCCATTTACAAGGAATAACATAAAAGGAATATGTGAGATTGGAGGATTATGGAGTGTTGCAAGAATTTAGGGATGCATTCCCTGATGTGTTGATAGGACTCCCTCCAAAGAGGAACATTGATTTCACAATTGATCTTGTGTCAGGAACCGCACAAGTGTCTAAGAGACCTTACAACCTCACCGACTCCCTAGCTCTAAGGAACCCATATTCCTTGTCCCTATGTGCCAAAAATCCCCAAGAACAACAACACACACATATGAAATATATTTTCAAGAAGGTCTGGAGATCCAAATACCCCTCTAGTTTGGATCTTGCTCTGGTTTCCCCCATGGGTTCCTAGCTTCAAATTCCTTTCCATTTTCCCGTCTCCTGGTTTCAAAGGTTTCCAAGAATTCTATCTAGCCAAAAAATAGAACCCTAAAAGTCCCCCCCCCCCTTCATTCATCTCTTCTCCCCATCTTAAGCACTTTCCACTGCCTCCTCCTTCGAGAGGAGCGATCCACTACCCTCCATAATNCTCCATAATTAATGTTAAACAATTATGTTCCTATCCACATGTCAAGTCAACTTAATTGAATTTTTAAGTGCACCAATTTCTAAAACAATTTAAAATAATTAAATTAATCACTTTCACGCATATCCATATGCATTCCTTTAACTCATTTGACTTTTATTCAATGACTAAATCAATCATAATACTTCAACTGCACTATTTCATTAAAAAAAGAATTAAATATTAATATGGAAATCACAACCATATCGAGTCATTTACTTTTGATTGATAGTTACCTAAAAATGTAATCAAGTTAATATAAATAACTTCAACCTTGCTCAAACATTGTAATCAATATCTTTAAAATCTAAATCCCAATAACTATTAAATTTAAATGCATCTAATTAAGGAAAAATGAACATTAAATATAATACACTTTTATTCATACATTAATATATAGTTAACCCAATAAACTCAATACAAAAATCATGATACAATTAATTATGCAGTTTAATTAATGAATCTATACTTCAGTAATATTAGTGTATGCGCACAAGGTATGTATGTCTAGCTAATACATACATAGCCTGATGTGTACTAATAATAAAATGATGGACCTCAAATGCATGTATCATATCCATCACAAGCAAGAATGAAACATGACTATTCATAAATCACATTATGTACTATAATTACTACCATATCACAATAACACAACACTAGCTGCATGGTATACTAAGTTTATCACACATGAGTAAAGGAAGAGTTTTAGCACATACAAACAATTAACTTGTTTTACTATCTCCCACAATCATTCTTAACTACCTACTTCTTCTTCTAATTCAAAACTAACTTCCTAATCCTATCCTTCCTCTTCTAGACTACCGTGGAGTGTCAACTACATGACCTAACTCCATTTAGAACCCGTAAGCGGAAGTGTCGACCACATTGACCAAGCTTCCCTAGCAGGCACACACTAGTCATCATCACACACCTTGGGGAGTGTGCCTTAGCACAACCCTCCCATGACTCCGGGTTTTAGAGGATAAATGGTGGGTAATGCTTGCACCCCTCCTATGGAACAAGGGTCAATGCCCTTCATACTCATACCGTGTTTCTATTGTTGTTCTTAGGGATTTCATCATTGAATAACCAGTTTGGGAAGTTGAGTTTCTTGAAACCTCGCACCTGCCACACATCATGATAGTAAACCAATACTCATATAGAAAAATAATGCACCACTTGCATACCATTTATATTTTGGAATTCATACCATTGATGTACTTCCATTTTGTAGGGTTCAACTATCCCTTAGCTCTTCCGAACCTGTCTATTTGTCTCATAACAAAATGTTCTGCAATATCGTACAATGGCATAGACACATATACATATTTCATTAATAATAACAATAATGTAATCTTTTTTGTATCATGCACCCAACATCATAATCATTTATTTGACACATAGATTTAAATAAGTATCCATGTACCATCCCCTATTAAATTTGCATGATAGAGACATAATAAAAACATGAACACAATTCATATTTAACATCTCACACATATATCTAATTTCTGCAAAATAATACATCCATAAATCCACAATGTAATCAACTGACGAAGTTCCACAATAATAAGCAAGTATAAACATGCCATGATAATTCAACCAGTTAAGTCAAAACGGGGCATTACATACACCCATCCTTCTAGAAAATTCATCCCGAAGTTATAATCAATTAGTATTGATAGTCACCACGTATGGTCTTTGCATTCTTATATTTTGTTAACATTCACATAGGTTGATGTATGGCCTATTCAAGGTTAATTACCATACTTAATCCATAAAACAATTAATGTCCTTTTTAAATTACAATATATATTCTATAATGTGATTTATAACTTAATACCTTGTTTTGCATATAAGTTTAATTGGAATCCAAGGAATTACCATGATTCAGTCATTTTAACCTACACCGATTCCTTGTCAATTTATTACATTACACAACACTTTTTAAAGAAATCTGACTTATGCGTTTTGCGATATACTCTTTATTATCATCGTTGCCAGCTTTAGTTTCCACATTCTCTTAGTAATATATCTTGTGTTGTCACACTCTGCCAATTACGAACTAGTTCAAATGCCCAAAATTGCATTGATGATTCCATACTCCTTTGCTTCCTTTATACCTCTATGTGTATGCCTTCCATGCCTTAGGATAAGAACACTTATATTTCATTGTTTAAATATTAGTCTTTTATGACGAGAACTGTTACTTTACCCCATAACTATAGTATTGCTAACTTCTTGCCTTCATCATTTGGTTACTTTCTCGCATAACCCTATTCATAAATGTGATGATAGTTTCCCTTTTTTAACTTTCATTATGACCCTCATCTCTCATCTATTAATATACGATATTTCATGTACATTTAATAAATATTATTTGTTAATATAATCCACATCACATGTGCTCCTCATACATTGTTCATTTATTTATTTATTTTACTATTTGTACTTAAGCACATTACCAACTACTGAATCGAGGTGTCTTATTAGGTATTGATTCACATATTACATGAAAATTGTATGCCTGTCTATTTATATTTATTTAATGATCACGTTTGTCACTACCTGGAACACACATACAATATTTATGGATTGTTCCCTTATTAGGAATATTTTATCTTATGTACCTACTCATTCTAGTCTTCATGGTACATTGGCCACTTCCTTCCTTTGTTTTTACTCAAGTTAATGAGTATTCCTCCTTTCCCTATCTTAATAATTTTCATAATAGTGCTCATCTTACTATGCATTCCCATTATCATTAGCCTGCCCCAACCATCTACTACATCCACACCGTAATTTTTTTTTGCACCAATTACCTGAATCTCTTCCTTTTATACCACTCTTTCTATCACTAACATATTGCGGTAATTACGTGTTATTTAAGCATATTGTTTTTTTCCTACTATACTTTATGTTGAATGTACTTGTCACATGCATTTACTTATTGATATCAATATCAATTCAAACCCCTTAGTCCCTACTAATTTACATGATGAACCATTATATTAAATCACTCCCTTCATGCTCTTCATAATGTATCCTCGATACTTTTAATGTCTTCATTAGTTCACATATTTCACTTATAATACTACTAACCTTGCTAAGAATGCCATTGTTGAGGCGTCCTTATGAATCTTGACCTACTATCTTTACATAGCTACCTCATACAACCATGTGATTTCCACTCATAACTTAGGGTATCCTTATAAGGTGAATGGAACTTTTACATAACATAATCTTTTGTATACACCCTAAGACACACATAACTAGTCATGAGACAAGCCTTCTGATCCATAATTAATTAACGTCCTTGTTAGTGATTCCTTTCACTAGTCTTAACCTAATCATCGTAAGGACATGTTCTGCTTTAATGATTTACCTTTCCTAATCTCTATATGAAGTGCTAATATGCTATGTACAACTCATTTGTCTAACCACTAGTAAAACCTTACCTCTCATTTGAATACCTCCAAATTATATCCAACTATACTTGAATTCCTATTACCACCTTAGTTGGATTATATCTATGCCACCACTCATCAAGAGATTGGTATTCCATATCCTTATTCGACTTAGGTACATTTACCAAGATATTACTAATTCACACCTAGAATATGCGATTTTTTTCAAGGTCTCTTGATTACAACTATTAAGCTTATTTACTCATGACATAACATGGATTAGATATTAACAGTGTAATATCGAGTACAAGATCTTATTTGTTATTGTAAATACAAACCTCTTATTGAAATTTTATCTTACTGTCAAGGCCACCTACACATTAGGTGGAAACACCATAACAAGAAATTACCCACTATCAATAATTTTGATTATACAAATTCATGTCGAGACAAATCCCAAATAAAATTAGTACGACCACCCCCGTGCCAACTATGGTGGTATAACTACTCTATTAGCTTTCCAAAACATGTCGATAGTAAGTAATCCTCTCCACACTCTCTTTCTAGATACTAGTATCATGCTGCAAGAATCGTAGATTTTGTCACTTACTCAACATTTTTAATACGCAAGTACTATGAGTGGAATATGGTACTCATTCTAGATCTTGACGCAACACCGCGACGAATTTTAAAACTCTTAAACTTACCCACAAAGTTGACCTCTAGGTGACTCAAAATTTATCCTTCATTCTCTCACCATAAATATTCTTTCATTTTACTAGGAATGCAATGGTAAGACCTATAGATTCATAAATTGATAATTGTTCTTAAATATCTATAATACTGTAAATGTTAGTGGCTTTCTCTTATCAATAGTACGATATATTTATAATTCCATAATTACATCATGCAATAATTAGACATAATACCCTAAAATTTCACCTCCCACCTTATACGATAGTCTCCCTTCTTACAACTTAATGCGTTTATCTTGTCATAATTAAATAGAATCCTAAATGACATGTCATATATCACAACAATCTTTTAAATATAGACAATGTTGTTTCATAGTTCACAGTAGTTGAGGAAACTTGTATAAGGAGAAGGTAATGGGATGACAAGGTTACATGATCCTACCATCGACATCACCACCGTGAGTCATGGATGAGGCACTGTGTATCTGGTGAAAGTCATGGCCTCACATCGTTCTCCCAACCTAAAAATTCGTTTATGTCCATATCTATCCTTGGGATCACACTTTCCGTGATTCCCCGCATGAAACCCTCTTATTTTTACTTAATTGACCTAAAATTACTCGATTCATCTCCTAACCTCTTAACCTAATTTAATTTTTTTTTTAAGGAAGAAAATTTAAATCTTATTAAGTTTAAATTAAACAATTAATTAATTTGATAAGTTAGATTGTATAAATTTTAAACAAATAATATTAAATTCAACTTTAAGAATATTAATCTCAAATTATATTAATTTAACAAAATTTTAAATAATGAACATAATTCTATTTAAAACAACAATTTAAATAATGAGAACAATATTTACTTACTCATTAATTTTTAAACCATAATTACTCATTAATTTTAAACAATATAACATCATATATATATATATATATATAAACATTTTTTATATTATTAAAGTAATATATATATTAATTTTTTTTATAATTAACGTAAGTAACCTTGGCTTAGATCATACAACCCAACTATAACATTTATCTATATCGTAACGTAATTAAATTAAATTAACTTATTCATTTACGAAGCAAATATATATTTCAAGCGGCATTTATGAGAAATTTTTTTTTTTTAATTAATTAATTAATTAATTTTTTTTTCCGAAAAAATCAATCAAATTAATTCCAGGAGACACCTAATCCTAATATCTACATGCACACTAAAACCTTGCATGACAACTAGGTGTTCGGTGTTCGGTCTAACAAACAAACTAATAAAGTTAAGAAGGAATTTGACCTTTCCTTGTCAATTTTTTTCTCTTGTTGTAACCGTGATCTCATTTGAGCTTATTGAAGGTGTCGAGCTATGTTTAGGGTCTATGTTAGCTTGCTAAGGCAGGTCGGGTACTATGCTCAACCTCTATAGGGTTGTCCTCACCTCCTCTCAGCCTTTATAGCGTTGTCGTGATACTTTTTCAACATGTAAGGTCAAACTTCAGTGTTTTCATGGGACTGCTATGACCTATACACACCCCACCAATCGGTGATGAACCAGAAGGGTGTATCCCTCTCATCCTCTCAGTCAAGAACCTTCATTTTTGTTCTACGATATATTGTGGAGAATAGACAACATGGATTACATTTTGCATAAAATTTTGTAACATCACTGACTCCCATTGAGGAATGAACATTGAGAGTATCGTAAGATATCATAGGTAAGCAGTGATTGTGAGGCCCTCTTTCTTTTACCACTTTCCCCTGCATTTACGTCCCACTTTCACACTTTTCAATTCCATTTATACAACATTTAAGCTGCACTTAAATGCTTATTTAATCGTGGCGTGGGATAACCATGTCTGCTAATTGCTTTCAATTAATCCATTAATATATTATTTTGCGCCTATGCGAGTTGCTTGTTAGCCAAAACCGAGTCGACTAAACTTGAGTTTACCGCTTAGTTATTAAAAATTTCAGGCCGACCTCTTTTTCTTTTTACTTGTCGAGTGAAACCGACTAGACCAACTAGACAAGTATATCAATATGGTCGGCCTTTTAGACCCGACTCTTTTTCCTCTTCAAGCTTTTTACTTGTTGGTTTTACTGACAATTACTTGTCGGTTCTACTGACAGGTTTTACTTCGACCACTTGTTGGTTTCGGTAACCAACAACTTGTCGGTTTGACCTCTTCGACAACTTGTCGGTTTTACACGACTATTTTACTTGGACTCAATTGCTCTGGTTTGGTTTTAGTTAGAATTTACAAATGATATTTCTTAGTCTAAAAGAATTAAGAAATTACAAATGTTTTTCACCTGTGAGTAATATGAAGTAAAAACCGACACAATAACAATTCTACATAATTACAAAATCATATAACCAAAAATTTAGGAAGACTTGTGTTGACCACTCTGCCGTAAAACCTGGAATTTTCACTGGGTGAGAAATTTATGGATTCTTGTTCTTTCACTCAACCATAATTGTAAACAACATTTACACAAGTAACTTAAGAAAGATTGTGTGGCTAAATAGACATGCATTCAACCATTAAACTATTTCATATATATAACTTGTCCAGAAATAACAAAAAGTAATACAAACTTGTTAGCTCATTGAGTGATCCTTTTACAAAGCTTTGGTTCTTCGACAGAATCACACACACGGAAGCTTGAGCTTCAACTTCACTCTATGCTCAGAGTTCTCTCTTTTTCTCTTTTTTCTCACCTAGAGTTTTGTTGTCTCTTGTGTCTAACTTGATTTACAATCTTCTTCTACTATTTATAGGAAACCTAAAAATTGCTTCTACGTGCATCTACAGAGTTGCCATTAATGGTTGTAAGAACTATCTACCTACAAATTTAGTTTCAGAAATTAATTCGTCTGGTATAGATTTCCGAATCGTGGACTCTTCAATCTTGTTAGACTGACCGATAAGATCTGGACTGATATGGACTCTGATAGAATCAACTGGGATAAGATACGGATCTCCGAGTAATTAATATTTCCAACACTAGATGGGGATTTTTAAAACAAAATTTACAAAATGTTTCAGAGCTTAAACATGCTCTGTGCATGACAGAGTTCACTATGCAAAACTTGAATTTCCTAGATAACTACGCAGATACTAGAATGTGTCCTTTGCTAATAGTTTTGTAGAGATGTCTGCAAGTTGATCTTCAAACCTGCAAAATTGCAAACAAATTTCTTTGTTGTTCACCAACTCTCTTATGAAATGAAACCTTATGTTGATGTGTTTGGTTCTCTTGTGAAACAAATGATTCTTTGATAATGCAATGGCTGAATTGTTGTCACAGAAGATGGTTGTCAGTTCTTGATGGTTCTGTGAAAATTCTTTTAACACTCTCTGCATCCAGAAAGCTTGACATGTAGCGCTTGTAGCTGCAACATACTCTGCTTCTGCTGAAGACATAGTTACTATGGGCTATTTCTTTGAAGCCCATGAAACAACACCTATACCAGAATGAAATGTGTACCCAGATGTGCTCTTCCTATCATCTATGCTGCCTCCATTGCCACTATCAGTGTAGTCAATGAGTTTAAAATTTTCTGAGGTTGAATGCATAATGCCAAGGTCTTTTGTGCCATTGACATACCTCAGAATTCTTTTACCTTCTTGCCAATGTGAGTCTTTTGGTGACTCCATGAATCTTGAGATCAAACTTACTCCATACATGATGTTTGGTCTTGTCGCTGTCAAATACATAAGGCTACCAACAAGCCTTTTGAATAGCGTAGGATCTACAGTTGATCCTTCATCATCCTTGCTTAATTTTAAACCTGTTATTACTGGTCTTGGGGCTGTCTTGCAATTAGACATGTTAAATATTTTTAAAACTTCACTTGCATATTTAGACTGTGATATAAATATACCAATTCTAGACTGTTGGACTTCAATGCCCAGAAAAAACTTCATAAGCCCCGGATTAGTCATTTCAATTTCACTTTCCATGACTGCTTTAAATTTCTCTATTCCAAAGTCACCTTTAAATATTAAATCATCTACATACAAGAAAACAATTAGCATCTTACCTTGCTCATTCACTTTGGTGTACAAAGTCGATTCACTTTCAATTTTGTTAAATCCATTTTCAGTGAGATAGGAATCAATCCAACTGCACCAAAATACAGGAGCTTGCTTCAAACCATATAATGCCTTTTTCAGCCTGTACACTTTATGCTCTTGACCTAGAACTTCATAGCCTTGTGGTTGTTCCACATATACTTCCTCGTCTAGATAGCCATTTAAGAATGCCGACTTGACATCCATTTGATAAACAAGCCATTTGTTTTGTTCAGCAATGAACACAACTGTTTTGACTGTGTCCATGCGTGCAACAGGTGCAAATGTTTCATTGAAGTCTATGCCGGGTTGCTGTGTGAACCCTCTTGCTACCATTCTTACTTTGTCGGCCCTTTAGAACCGACTCTTTTTCCTCTTCAAGATTTTTACTTGTCGGTTCTACCGATAGGTTTTACTTCGAGCTCTTGTTGGTTTCGGTAACAGACAACTTGTTGGTTTCGGTAACTGACAACTTGTCGGTTTGACCTCTTCAACAACTTGTCGGTTTTGCTCGACTGTTCTACTTGGACTCACTTGCTCTGGTTTGGTTTTAGTTAGAATTTACAAATGATATTTCTTAGTCTAAAAGGCTTAAGAAATTACAAATGTTTTTCACCTGTGAGTAAGATGAAGTAAAAACCGACACAATAGCAATTCTACAGAATTACAAAATCATATAACCAAACATTTAGGAAGACTTGTGTTGACCACTCTGCCGTAAAACCTGGAATTTTCACTGGGTGAGAAATTTATGGATTCTTGTTCTTTCACTCAACCATAATTGTAAACAACATTTACACAAGTAACTCTGGAAAGATTGTGTGGCTAAATAGACATGCATTCAACCATTAAATTATTTCATATATATAACTTGTCCGGAAATAACAAAAAGTAATACAAACTTGTCGGCTCATCGACTGATCCTTTTACAGAGCTTCGGCTCTTCGACAGAATCACACACACAGAAGCTTAAGCTTCAACTTTACTCTCTGCTGAGAGTTCTCTCTTTCTCTTTTTTTCTCACCCAGAGTTTTGCTGTCTCTTGTGTCTAACTTGATTTACAATCTTCTTCTATTAGTTATAGGAAACCTAAAAATTGCTTCTACGTGAATCTACAGACTTGCCATTAATGGCAGTAATAGCTATCTACCTACAAACTTAGCTTTATAAATTAATTCGACTGGTTTAGATTGCAGAATCGTGGACTCTTCACTCTTTTCAAATCGACCGACAAGATTTGGACTGATACAGACTCTGATAGAGTCGATTGAGATCAGATAGGGATCTGCGAGTAATTGATATTTCCAACATTGCTCTTATCTGTCCTCCATAAATTGCAGTCAGGTTTTATTGACAGCCTTCCAACTTTAACTACACCTTACCGGGTTTTACCTATATTCGTTATTAAGGGATAGTAAATGATGTCATATCACCACCTGTCATGTTGTACGTCAACTCTTTGAATTCCAACTTTCTCTTTAACTCCAACAATTTATTACTATTGGAAAAAAAAAATCCATATTTGTTCCACATGAATATGTGTAGATTAATGTGTGTATATGTTTGCAGTTATTATGTTATGAACAAAAATTAGGAAGAGCTCACACAATTAAACTCTCAAACTTGAAAAAAAAATATAACAAGTCATCTTTGGTGTGTGACGACGCTTTGGCGGTTCATCGTAGTAGTGGATTTGAAACAAGGATTTTTATGTTTACTATTATTATTTTATTTATTTCAAATATTTTTAAATGTTGTTTGTAATATGCTTTGAAAACCATAACAGAAGCGACATAGTTGGGCATGGTCAAATGGACATAGTATTTAGGTTACTTAACTTTACAGCAGCGTGTGAACTGGTCTTAGTTCAACTCCTTTTACTTCCACAGATGATACTGATTCTACTTTCTACCAGACTTGCAATACTCCTTACAGGTCATGCATGTACTTTGGGTGATTCAGGTTGGGCCAGAAAAGAGATATGTATTTGGATTATAGGTAGTAGAGTTTCGTCGAGATGTAGGATTAGAGGCTGAAAAGGTAGATGCATAGATCTTGGTACGCTTACCCTTATTAACCGAAGACTATTTACAATATTAGTACTATGATATGCCAATTAAGTTTTTTTTGTGTTATACATTTATCATATAAATACATGAATATATGTGTTTGTATTGAACATTTTCTAATCCTATCTATCTATATATATAAAGGCTCATAAAGGCTCAAATAAAATGAAAGAAAAAAATATTTTGTTTGCATTTTTATTTTATATAATTATATCTTGATTAAAGTATGTTTTTTTTTATTCATAATATTTATGAACTGTCTATTTTTTTTTGTTTTTTGTGCAGAAAGCAAGAAAGGTTCAACATAGTGTTTTTGAAGGGATGGTTTGGATTTATAACGATCCATTTTGAAAGTGTATTTTTCTTTCTTTTTCTTTTTTCTAGGGTTTGGGGTATGTAACTTATAGTAAGCCCTCTGGTCCAGATTTGGAACCATGGCTCTGATATCATGTGTAGGGACCTCTCTATGTCCTTTAGTAAAAAAAACAATCTCACAATTTGACATTTATCATTTTATTAACTTTCCCTTTTTATTAGTCGGCTAAGTTTCTCACCTTCTTATTTCAACTAGTTTCAAATTCTTGGTCCTTTAAAAAAAAACAATCTCACAATTTGACATTTATCATTTTATTAACTTTCCCTTTTTATTAGTCGGCTAAGTTTCTCACCTTCTTATTTCAACTAGTTTCAAATTCTTTTTCAACTAGTTTCAAATTCTTTTTTGTTTAGCTACGTTCAATAAGCAAGTAAAAATAAAATAGGTAACAAATTTTGTGAATTTGTGTAATTTTGTGTAGGTATAAACCAAAGAAATACGTTCTATTGTACCATATAATCAATTTGAGAATTTAATACAGAATTTATTACAACACACATTTATATATGTACCAATTTTGTTATCTTTCAACTAAATAATTAATGGATAACCAATATTAAGTAGAAAAATATACCTGTATGAATAATACCTGTAAATCAGTAGTTTGTCTCTACTAGCTCCATGTAGGTGATTGTTTTCCCTGCACTAGGAAACTCATCCACCAAACGAATTTACCACCCAGCCATCTAGGAACAATCTCGCCGGATCCCTAGCTCCAAGGAACCCATATTCCTTGGCCCTTCGTGCCTGAAATCGCCAAGAACAACAACACACACACATGAAACAATATTTTCAAGCACGTCTGGAGCTCCAACTACCCCTCTAGTTCGAATCTTGCTCTGGTTTCCCCCATGGGTTCCCAGCTTCAACTTCCTTTCTAGTTTCCCCTCTCCCGGTTTCAAAGGTTTCCAAGAATTCTATCGAGCCAAAAAATAGAACCCTAAAAGTCCCCCTCCCTCCCTTCCTTCATCTCTTCTCCCCCTATTTAAGAACTTTCCACCGCTTCCTCCTTCAGGAGGAGTGATCCACTACCCTCCATATTTAATGTTATAAAATTATGTTCCTATCCACATGTCAAGTCAACTTAATTGAATCCTTAAGTGCACCGATTTCTAAAACAATTTAAAATAATTAAAATAATTAAAATAATTATTTTCATGCATATCCATATGCATTTCTTTAATTCCTTTGACTTTTATTCAATAACTAAATCAATATGAGTACTTCAACTGTGTTATTTCCATTAGAGGAAATTTCAACTCAAAATGGGCATTTTAACTCTAATTCAAATTCCATGTCATCATGTGTTAGCCAATGAAATTGCTTTAAATTTGAAATACTGTATAGGTCTTAAACACTTTTTTAATATAAATTTGGGGATATGTATTATAAAAAAAACTATTTTTTTTGTTTGTATTTTTGACATATCTCCTCATGGTTTTACTCAAATTTCGATCGGGAGAGCTCATTGGATGTGGAATTTTAATTCCGCATCCAATGAGTAGCCACTCAGCATACTTTTGATGAACCCCGCTACCCCCCCAAAAAAGAAATACCTTAAAAAACGTGATGATGACATTGATGATGTCATCATCACATTTTTAAGGTATTTCTTGTTTTTGGGGTAGTGAGGTCCATCAAAATTATGTCGAGTGGGTACTCGTTGGATGCGAAATTTAATTCCACATCCAATGAGCTCTCTCGATCGAAATTTGAGTAAAAACACCGGGAGATATGTCGAAAATACAAACAAAAAATTAGTTTTTTTATTTTCTTCCTCCAAAATTAATAAATATTATTTTATTATTTTAACTATTATTTTATTAATTTTTTTAGGAGGCCCATTTTGAGTTGAAATTTCTTTTAATGATTAAAAAAATAATTAAACATTAATATGAAAATTACAACCATATCCAATCATTTACTTTTGATTGACATTTACCTAGCAATCCAATCAAGTTAATCTAAATAATTTCAGCCTTGCTCAAACATTGTAATTAATATCTTTACAATCTAAATCCCAATAACTATTAAATTTAAATGCATCTAATTAAGGAAAATGAACATTAAATATAATACACTTTTATTCGTACATTAATGTATAGTTAACCCAATAAACTCAATACAACAATCATAATACAATTAATTATGTTGTTTAATTAATGAATCTATATTTGAGTAATACTAGTGTATGCGCCCAAGGTATGTATGTGTAACTAATACATAGATAGCTTGGCGTGCACTAATAATAACATGATGAACCTCAAACGCATATATCATATCCATCACAAGCAAGCATGCAATGAAACCATTCATAAATCACATTATGTACTATAATTACTACTAGACCACAGTAACACAACACTAGTTGCATGGTATAATAAGTTTATCACACATGAGTAAAGGAAGAGTTTTAGCACATACAAACAATCAACTTGTTTTACTATCTCCCATAATCATTCTTAGCTACCTGCTTCTTCTTCTAAGTCACAAATACCTTCCTCATCCTATCCTTCCTCTGTTAGAATACCTTGGAGCATCAACTACATGACCTAACTCCAGTTAGAACCCGTAAGCAGAAGTTCCGACCACATCGACCAAGCTTCCCTAGCAGGAATGCACTAGTCATCATCACACACCTTGAGGATCGTGCCTTAGCACAACCCTCCCATGACTCCGGGTTTCGGAGGATAAATGGTGGGTAATGCCTCCACCCATCCTATGGAACAAGGATCAACACCCTTCATACTCATACTATGTTTCTATTGTTGTTCTTAGGGATTTCTTCATCGAATAACCAATTTTGGCAGTTGAGTTTTGTGAAACCTCGCACTTGCCCACACATCATGATAGTAAACCAATACTCATATAGAACAATAATGCACCACTTGTATACTGTTTATCTTTTGGAATTCATACCGTCGATGTACTTCTATTTTGTAGGGTTAAACTGTCCCTTAGCTCTTATGAACCTATCTGTTAGTCCCATAACAAAATGTTCTACAATATTGTACAATGGCATAGAAACGTATACATATTTCATTAATACTAACAATAATGTAATTATTTTTGTATCATGCACCCAACATCATAATCATTTATTCGACACATAGATTTAAATCGGTATCCACGTACCATCCCCTATTAAATTTGCATGATAAAGACATAATCAAAACATGAACGTAATTCATATTTAACATCTCACACATATATAATTTCCGCAAAATAATACATCCATAAATCCACAATGTCATCAGTTGACGAAGGTCCACAAAAGTAAGCAAGTACAAACATGCCATGATAATTCAACCAATCAGGTAAAAAAGGGGCATTACACAACATGTCAGGGGGAGATATGTTGACAGGGGAGCTGTCAGAAGGAAACCTTTATCATTGTTTTCAAAGGGGGAGAATGTTTTAATGTTTCGATCAATGCCAAAGGCGGAGAATGTTGAATGGAGTTGTCATTGGTGTCAAAGGAGTACAATAATGGAAAAGGAATAACCAAGGACATGAGGGCGGGGAAAACTTAGTGCAATACAAAGGAAGCGATAATCCAACGAGGAGATTAGGTCCGTCGAAATCCGATTGATCTTGATTGATCCTCTGATCAATTAATGCACAATCATGGACTTGCAGTCAACTTATTTAGCAGAGGTTGGACGACTCAGATTGTATCAAGAGAATAGATCGACGATGAGAAAATGATCTGCAAAGTAAATGTTCATGGAAGATAACATTCCGAAGCACCAAAATAAAGTTGTGTCGGATAATTGATCAACGGATAAGGAAGATAATTATGAAAAGCGACAGACGATTCACAAGTCTTGCATAAGAGAAATTGCGGAAGTAATTTTGAGAAAAGTCGAAATGCAGACCCGCAATCCGCAATCCACAATGCAGAAAGAAGTTGCAATCCACAATCCGCAAATTGCAGAAGAAATTTCGAGACAAATCAAAATGTAGACCCGCAACTCGCAATCTGTAATTGTGGAAGAAAGGAGTTTCTGATTGCAGAAAAGTCATTGTGGAAAGGTAGTTGTAGAAAGGAAATTATGAAAGCAATTTTCTAGAAAACTCAAAATGCACATTCGCAATCTGCAACCCGTGATTGCGGAAGGAATGATTCTCGCAAGTTGCGGAAAGGTCGTTTCGGTAAGTTAATTGCGGAAGGAAAATGTGGAAAGCCCTATTGCAGAGAGATTATTGCGGAAAGGAAATTGTGGAAGGTCGTGACTGATAAATTTAACAGAGTTAAAAATGATAAACAAAGAGGTAATTTCGCAATGTATAATAGAGATTTAAGAGGAGATAAAGGGCATAAACAAAATGTTGAGTTAATTACTGATAAAAAGACACGATTTACTCCTTGGAAGGATGTGATTAACAAAGTGAAGCAAATGTCATAAAGGATACAGTTTTCGATATCAAGACACAATGTTAGATATAGATACAAAAGTCTAACCTTGAATGAAGATGTCTATGTCGCCTAGATCTATGCAGTAGCAGCAGAAATATACCCAGTAAGGAATGAGAAACTAGTGACAGTATTAAATATATAAGGAGATCTGGAAATATAATAAAATCATACAAGAGTGGTAGGGTGGTGCTAGGGAAGTCTATTTTCCTATAAGGGGTCGTAGCCTCCTTCTAGTAGTAGTTGGTAAATAGGGTGTAGAAGTATCATTTCAGTAGTAGCAGATAAACTAGGGGGTCATAGCCTCCTTCTAGTAGTTGTTGGTAAATGGGGTGTAGTACCATCCTTATCTATAGCGGTAGGCATACCTTTATTTGTAAATATAATTTTGCAGTAATAGGAAGTATTGGTGTTTTATCCAATTGGGCTTCCATGATAAATTTATGTTATGTGTGTTTTGTTGATCATGTGTGTTAATAAATAAATTCAAAGTGGTTTTAATTGTTAAAAGTTATTAATACTGATTCACCCGCCCTCTCAGTATTGTCCAATATTCCAACATAGGGCACTCTTGAGTCTCGTATATCGTCAATGCATCATCACTCTCAATGCATTATCACTCTTGTTCACAATTCATTGCATAATGTATTCATAACCCATGTTACCAATTAATACCTTAAAAAATCCATTCAGAATATATTCATAAACCTAGCAAGGAAGCTATTAGATCTATATATGTTCCAAAATATATTCATAAAACCCATCCAAGAAACCATTAAATTTAGATATGTTCTGGATAAATATTGTACGTTTATGATATACTTGTCCTTTCCAAGACTATGATAGAAAAATGTATACACATTGAGTATATTGATATTCCAAAATCCTTGCTAATGGCAATTAGCCTGACCACTTTCATTCCTCGCTTCATTTGGGTCGTTCGACCCTGAACAAGATGTAATTATCTTATCAGCGCTCACAGATCCATAAACATTAGGAGTTGTCAATTGCATTTAATTTCTCAGATATCTCCTATTACCCTTACCATCGATAACAGATCTTCAAGAATCTTTTTACAAATCTTGTCCAAATATTTAAGTAGTCGTTCCTCCTCCCTTGCAAGTTTGCAACCAATGATCAACTAGTGTTGGAAAGTACATTGATGGAGGTTCTGATGGATTGGTGGTGGAATGGATACCAAGGATAGAAATCAACCCTTATCACCCAGAGGACTAGAAATACCCACCCGAAGGGGCGTGTCACATGCCCCAATTTTGCAAAAATAATTTTATATTATTTGATGTTATTTGAGGACAATATGTTAAATTTTATGCTAAGTTGTAATTGATGACTCAGCAGAGTCAAGGATATTTAATGTAGTTCTGAATATTTTATTTATAAATAAATAAAGGAGGAGACAACAGCTTAGGAGAGCTATTAAAAGAGTGTTTACTAGTCAAATTGGTGGAGGAGACTAGGTGGAGAGCAAACTGACATGTGGCAGCATCCTCAAACCACTTCCAACTGTTGCCAGTGGAAACCTCCCTACATTTGGGGTCATGATTCCCCAAGAAAGTGGAATCAAAGCAGGTGGCTCAATTAATGAAAATTGACCCAAAAGAACTAGGCAATCTTTATAAAAATTCCCATTGAAGAGAGCTCAGGCTGCTCATTCTAGAGAAGTGATCATTCAGGTTGAATGAATGTACTTCAGAGAAATTCAATGGAAGGGAGACTGGAAAATGTTTGAGGGGTTAACTGCTGATTGATCTAGTTGCAACTTTTAGGCTGAAGATCATACTGCTGAGAGCATAGTATTTTTGCTATGATATTGGACTAGTCTACTATTTGCATTCTCCACTAGTTCTTAGCTAAGAAGACCAGGAACAGGCTCGGGGGTCCCGCGGAAGCATTGTTTGAGCGCTCTCCAGGAGATTGGTAGGGAGGACCAACCTCCTAATGTTGTTGTTGTCTATCCTAAACAGGTTCTACATGATTTTGTTTTACTGTGCTAGATAGATAAATCTGAGTGTGATTGATGAATGTTAAATATTCAGTTTGTAAAATGTTAGAATTTAGTAGTCTTTTTAGATTATTGAAGAAATGAATTTGAAAAGTAATGTGTTAGAATGGAAATAATTTCTAGACTGTGTTTTTCCACACCTGGAAAACCAGGCCATACTCTATCACAGTTAGAATATCTTAAGTAGATGATAGAAGATGATAAGAGATTGAATATAATAGATAGGATTCTACCTTTTGTAGATAGCAGAGTAATTTATTTCAGTATGTAAGTTATTATTAAAATGAACAATGTTCTGGGTATTTATGTTTATTGTTTTAACGAGCTTATCTATGTAAAATAAATAGCAGTACTATAATAGAGTTATAGTAAAGATTTATACTGATACAATAAAAATTATAGGAGATACAGTGAGTATCTAAAACAAGGGTTTAACCACACTTATATCTTTTAGCTTAAACTATTATTTATTATATATTAGCATAGGATTAGGTTACAAATACTATTAATGAAGAAATAATCAAAGTTCAGAGTTAATGTTTTAAACATTACATATCTCTGAATCTTTACTAATTAATAGAGTAGTAAACAAATGAAAATTTAAATGTAAACAGTAAATAGAACAAAGTTAAGAATTTACCTATTTAAGAATAATTATTTTCCAAACAAGCTCTAAATCTGTGTAGGTTTAACTTGAGGATCAAACCCTAATTCTACTTTCATTCTTTTTATAGAAGTATTATTTTAAATAGAATAAACAAATTAAAATTAAAAACTAGAATACTAAAGTATGCACTAGACTGGGTACAGTCTTATAACAAGAACTTACAATATTTGTATAAATTCTTTTATCCAAAAGAAAAGAAAATATTTAACAGGATAAACAATATCAATACTATTGTAACAACGTAAAGTAGGTAAACAGAAACCAACATAACAGATAAATTTAAGAATATATTTATCTAAAGGTTCTTTTACAGTAACCCTAGGATTTTATCCGAATTGATAAGTATAAACATATCAATTCTATGTTAAGACTAGGTTTACAATCTCTACAATTACATTATTAATTTACAAGAACAATATTAAAACATATAATTACCATTATTAACAGTCGCGGAAGGGAAGACTCAAATTACACAGAGTCATAATTTACAGGTTATAAAACTGATGTATAAACGAGACATAACTCGAGTTTTAAAATCCTTTTTAAACCAAATGTATTATTCTGTTAGGCCGAAAGGCTTAAGACATAACAAATTTACTTCACCTAGCTCAGGGCTGGTGTACTCAGCATCATGGCGAGGGTTCGAAATATAAAACTAACAATCAACTTATAAAAACTTCATTACTGTAATAACTTTTATAAAACAATGTATATTTTATTAAAGTATTCGAAATAGAGAACCATTAAAACCATGAAGACATGAGAACCTCCACATATTAAGAAACATAGTATATCATTACTTAGCCATAAGCCTGTAAACCTATCAATAAGTCGAGAACAATGAAATACAAGTCACAACATTGAAGCCGGAGTTACCCTACTACATGCAAGGGTTTTAACAACCAAAAATACTAAATAACAACTGAGCTAAGCATTTTAAACACCGAAGGAACCGAGGTCGTATTTCTTCTCCAACTGAAACCCTTTTTCCCTAAAGGCTATACAAGCAGGGAGTTGCCACATTGTAACCGGGGCTTACCCGTAGGTCTTGCTGTATATACAAACATGGAGAGGGTTCTTCCAAGCGTAAGGGCGAACTGCAACCTAGCAAACCCGAGGGTTTATTTAGAAGCTGACTATTCTATAAATAAAACTGTAACTGGAAATTTATAACAATTGTAAAATAAACTCTTTACTTGAAGGTGAAAGATTCAGGAGCCGAGGAGGATTAGAGCCCACACCACCAGCAGCACAACCCTCATGTTCACCAGTGACAAAGGCGACGGGGCTCACAATACATTCTACATAGGCGACTGGAACAGGAGTAAGCTTTGGCAATGGCCACGACAGGAAACAAGACTAAAAACTATTGACAGAGCTTCACTACCCTCACGACAGCATAATGTATGCAGGAAGAAAAACAAAATGCGAGCTGTGAACTTCGCAACCCATACACTAGAGTGGAAACACTTCTTTACACACCAATAATGGAGCTGGAGACAAGCACAAGTGAGCCCTCATGGTCACAGTAAAACTAGACAGTGCCAAGACCAAAATCCTCGACGAAGAATGAGGAAGCTAGGGTTGCATGGTAGGCTTTTAAATCATACATTGCACGGTGGTGAATGTTCCACATGCCCACAAATTTATTCAGTCCACAGTGGGTCAAGTTGTATAGTTTCCACTGCATTGCCGGGAACCATATTGTTGTTAATAATTTAAATAATGACCACAATGATAATATAATGTACAAAGTCAATACATACCATTTCAATGATGAGCTATGAAGTCAAGCTATGTCAAAGAACGAGGTTTTCATTGTATCGATAAACCTTATTTTATAAACCTTGGAATCTTCGTAGGTAATGAACCAAAACATATATTGCATCGTTAACCCTTATTATATGTAAACATTGAAATCTTTCGTTGGTAAGATAACAACTATGGAAAGATCCATAGTAGGGTATATGCCCTTAATCATAAGTTACTAGTTCTAATAATAATCATTGATTCAAACTTTACAATAAAGAACAATGTTGTTAGAACTAGTTTTTATGTAAACATTAATGGTAAGAATTTAGTTTATAAATCATCCATGTGTATATAAAAATCAAAAGTATTTACACCCTGAAATAATCTCTTACACTTATATGTTTAGTCGATAGTACCATAGAGTCACGGGGGCGTCACCTAGGGACCAATATGATATCATGTCCGTTCATATTGGGGGGTTTAAAATTAAAAAATTAAAAATCAATATATTGGGGGTATATTAGGGGTAAAAAGGGTTTTTTTTTTACTATTTAAATATCCAATATGCTGGGGTATATTTTATTCAACATTCCCGCCCACGCCGTTCACTAGTCCTCCAAGCCTGCGAGGTGCATGCGAGCTGCATTTGCTTGTGGTTTGAGTGCACCTGCACCAAGCCTGCGAGTTGTGTCTGCTTGTGGTCTGAGTGCACCTGCACATGTTGCGTAGATTTTTCAAGTGGTTTTCTCCATCGTTTTTCTGGGTTTTCTGGATAACAAGGGCGTGTTGGTCCTTGGGTTTTCTCCATCATTTTTCTGGGTTTTCTGGATAACAAGGGCGTGTTGCTCCTTGGGTTTTCTCCATGTTTTCTCCATCGTGTTTTGTGGCTGGATAACAGGGCGTTTTTTCAAATCATAGCAGTGTTTTCTGGAAAACGAGGGTGTTTATTCACCGTTTTCTGGTCGTGGGTTTGTGGTGGGTTTCTCTGGTACTGGAGGAGGCACGTTGGAGAACCACTGCATAGCATTCTTGGAGGTAAGCTATAGTGTGTTTAATTTATGATGAAAAATGCCTTTGGTTGAATGAAAACTTATCCATCCGGGTCTCGAACTTGCATTTTGCTTTAGTAAACTTGAGTAAATTAAGAAATCCCATAGCCTTTGGCTTGTGCGCTTGAATCTCGCTTGAATCTTCAACTGGACTTTCAACTCTGAGGTGGACGGGGCTTTACGACTACAATCTGTCTATCCATCTGTCTGTTTGTCTTATGCCCGTACCCCGAAGGTTGGTTCAATTTTTTTTGAATATTTATAGGCAGGGAACCTACAGTAGAAGAGCAGATAATGAGCGAAGACCTAAGTTTAGGCATTGAGAGAGCTCAAAACTTGGCGGTGCAGTCCACCAAAGATGAGGTGCAACGACGGTTTTGCCTGACCCTACTCAAGCATGCCCCTACTGTTGCAAAGACTTGGTGAAGATCCAAGTAAAGAGTCACTTTTTTCTGTGCATGACTCATTATCTGCTTTTCTGGTGGTTGGTATTATATTTTTTCTGTGCATGAATAGTAGAATCTCTGGATTTCCTTGGTTATACTTCTGATTTATTTGTTAGAAAAAGTAACTTGTAAGTCTGCAGTTTCCCATTGATTTTTTTTTCCCTTCCATGTGAGATAGGTTTTTTCTGCCTAAGCCCTATGGAGATTTTGTTGCCCATGAGATTGATTGCTTTGTACAGCCTACGGCCTTTTATTGTTGGGTAGCGTCCATGCTTTAAGAATATGTTATTTGGGTTGCTTATTAGCTTCTAGCACGATATTTTGAGGTAGCCGGTGCACTGCTTGGTTACCCAGTTCGGGATTGTAGGAACAACGCTTCCATCCAAATGAATGTACTACACTTCTTGGAACAAATGGAAATTCCTTCATAGCTCTCCGAGGTAAAAAATTTCTAGTAGACAAAAGTCCAAACAAAAATTCGCCTGCAATTGGACAACAACTAACCTGCCCTAATTTGTGCACAAAAGTCACAGGTATTTGTAATCTCTTAGGAGCATTTTTCTGGGAACAAATGTGCAACTTTTTGGGTTTTATCATTTATATATATTATAAACATTAAAAATTGGTCAAAAAGAAACATTTAAAATATTTGATATTGCAAAATGAGCATACCTTTCTAGAACAAAACCACAAACTTGTACATAATCTATTCAAAATTATTTCAGAAATGGTAATCATTCTAAGTTATAATTTAGAGAAGACCATTCTCGACCGAAAAGGTTTTAAGTTTATTGGAAAATCCAGTCCCAAGAGTGTCATAATTATAGGCTCGATTATGAACATTAATGCAAACAATTATGAATTATAAATACTATAAAATCCAAACTCCCATGTGGTCGTGTCCTATTAAGAGGTGGATTGCAAGTTTTCATTTCAGGATTTCAATAGTGTATCAATTTTATTTTTGATTGGGAAATATATGTGAAGTAGCTAGCTATATATTCTTGAAGTAGAAAGCCTGGTCAGGGTTATTAAACAAGTTTACGAGTCTGAATGCTGTTGGTTCTTAAGTTTGTATTATGAAAGTTTTGTATGTTTATGTAATCATATCTGAGACAGGCCAAACAGAACATAGATTGGCAACATCAGGCCAAACATAATATAGATTGGCAACATCATGCCAAATATCTGGGATGAAACTTTTGGAGCTTTTTGGTGTATTTGGTCATAGAAATGATTGTTTCACTTATTTTCAGCATCAAATTCTGTTATTACTAAACCTTAATCTAGTCCATCTGATGTCTATGGCTATGGCTTTCAAACTAAACTCAATTCTTACTTACAACAATTAGTCTATTCAGTATTATTCTCTTATTCAAAGTGCCGAGTTTATAGATTATAGGAATGGTGTTTGAGCGATCTTGGCCCACATTGAAACTAATAGGTCCACATACAAACTATATTGGTTCTTGGCATGGTCTAGGCCTTGGTTATAATCCTAGTGTTAGTCGGACATATATTGCAAAGGCAGCACTGAGTAGCATATTTTGGTAGTTAGAGTGAGTCTTGTCCACACTATGAGATTAGCAAAATTTTGAGTTCATGTAGTTAAGTCTCTTTGATTTTAGTAGTACCAAATCTTGTTTCCTGTAGTCATTTCATTCTCTTCTAGTAATGAATCAATATTCTAATGTTGAAATTATTTAGACAATCATTGCTTCTTGACAATCTTGTTTAATTTCTTTCCATGTATGAATGGTTTGACCTCCAGGTCCCATGAGCAATATCAATGTTGTTGCTTGCATTCTTCAATGTGGTAAGAAGCAATAGGGCTGCTCAAAACCAAATAGATCTACTAGGACAAGTTTGCAGTCAGATTTAGTGCTCTTCCTGCCCATATTTACTACTGAAAACATCCTTGTTTTGTTGCCAATCTGCTACCAGTTTACAGGCCTCCAGAAATGTAAGAAGTCATGCTGTAGATGGGTATTTGTAGGCTTTGCGTCTTCCATAAATCCAAGGAATAGCACACTTATAGACATGTCTAAAAAGGCATCATCAGTCTGCTTTTTTACTGCTATTTTGTCTAAAATTTTATGGAGCAAAACCTAAAAACATCATTGTAGCTGCTGCCCTTAATGTCCTCTCTACAATGTGCCACATTTAGTATTTCCTACCCAGACTGCTATCTTCAAACTAGCAGTCAACTCTATTCTGCTAGTATGAGTGATGAATTAGGGTTCCATAATACATACTTGAATTACATCCTAAACTCTAGAAAGAGGCTTACAATGTCATCATATCCACATAAGTTAGCCAAATGCTCAGGGACAAGGGTGCCATCCAAGTCATCCCTCAAACACCAATACACCATAAGCAATCCAAATCATCCCTCAAACACCAATACACCATGAAAACCAGCCATGACTTTCAATAATTTTGAGTGTATGTTATCCAAAATACCATATTAGTTCAAAAGGCTAGGGCACTCTATCAATGTCGCATAAGCAAATATGTACAAGAAGAAAGTAAGATATAACTTCAAGACAATCGTCCAGATGAGAATATATTGATATTGAAGCATCAAGCAAAAACAACATTCCATGGCTACTAGTGTGAAGATCTATCAATGCCAGAACATCATCAATCACTAGGGCACCATCACATAGAAGCAAGGATCTAACATCGAAGAACATAGGCCACCCAAATATCCATCAACATGTCACTCCTTGCTAAAGCATGTAAAAAAATTCACGTGTGGACACCCATGCAAAATGGGGGGTAACACCTGGCATGGAGCAGGAGATTCTCAGTAAACTTGGTGCTTGCTAAGTTTGTATTCTATAGGTGATAGGTGGTTTCTGTTAAAAACCTTTTGTGTCTGTACTTAAAGCTATATGACCCAAATTCCAATGTATTTGATTCTCCTGTGACTTTTCTGTTCTTTGCTTAATCTTTTAGCACTTGAGGCAAAATCTCAAAGTTGTTTGATGATGAAACCTTTTTAGCAATTGGAGAAAGGAAGTATGCATCTGATGTAAGCTTCCAATCCTGATTAGTCTCTGCCTCATTTTTCTGTACATGACCAACTTTAAACTTAACTAACTTGTCTCCACTGAGTAGGCTGTTTCTGATCTACTTTAAAATTTGGGATCCAATAAGGGTGCATATGCTTCATATCAGCCTCCTAACTCCTCTTGTATTGAAGTAGGAAATATTTGCATCTCGCGTATTATTCAGTTGTCATGGAGGACAATCCCTTGTCTTGTTTACTATTATGGCTGTGTTTTCACTTGAATTGACAAGTTTTAGTGTTGAAGTAGAAAACATGTTTCTTTCTTTGGCAATTAGGATAACATTGCCGATAGAAATTCATTTATTTAAGCCAAATGTATTATATTCACTTATTGGGCTTCCTATACTGTTGCAATACATTTTTACAGCTAGACATTGGGTGACACATTATCTTTTTGTTTTTAATTTCAAGTTAATATGGATAAATATTTTAAGTTTAGGTTGTTGGAAAATTATGATGACCATGAC
Source organism: Pseudotsuga menziesii (assembly GCA_001517045.1). NCBI lineage: Eukaryota > Viridiplantae > Streptophyta > Pinopsida > Pinales > Pinaceae > Pseudotsuga > Pseudotsuga menziesii. The sequence goes on from LPNX011052470.1 coordinate 524,625, forward strand.
ATCTTAGTGAATGCTGACATGATTGAAAAAAGAATCTCTAAGGGTTTGAGTTGTCTAATTTACAATGTAAAAGAAGCCATATCTTAATTTCTATGGAAAAGGTTAAAGTTAATTTAGGGTTATTTCTCTGGTCACCAAGAAAATATGTTTGAGTGGTTTGTTTACTTCAAGACAAACGAATCTTATTCATATATTTCTCTTCTTATCATGTTGGAGTGTGTTGTTCACAGCTAGACATTAGAGCAATGTACCCTAGTTCCTTTTTAGTCTCAAGATAAATGGGCAAAAGTTTTCAATTTGGATCACTGGACAACTATAATGAACTCATTGTTTTCAATGAATGTAGACATGGATATTGCATAAAGAAGTTGAACATCTAAGGGGCTAAGCTGTCGAAGTGACTGTGTACAAAGTTCAAACAATCCTATTTCAATACATTCAATTAAGAAAATATGACTTGCAGGTAATTATTTTTTCTGATTTATGTTGAAGCTAGGAGAAAAACCCCTTGGGATATCACTTAAGGCCAACACATAGGAGCACACATGCAATATTGTATTGTATTTACTTATGCATTTTTTTGGCTCCATTAATGAGTATGTAATTTGTCAAACTAGAATTCCCAAATGGTCACCCATCTGCCCAGTCTTCTAGCATGAGTGAGAACCTAAATACATAGTTCTTAAGTGAGGTACAACTTGTAGGTAATTCTTGTACAATTGATAAAGGATGAGTTTCCACAATAATTTTTCATTTTCTAAATTTCAGTTAGAAATGGTTACATTACTTCTACTAGTAATCTCTGATATGAGATGACAAAATATATACATAGAGATAAATGTATAAAGGGGTATTTTTCCTTTTTTGACATGTAATTTGAACTTGTGAATTATGGCAATGCATACCTTTGAAGCATTCCCATAGCACTACATCAAATGCATGGTATCACCCTAAAAAGAAAATGTTGATATTTTGTCTTTCATGGCAATTCATTATAATGGGTTGATTGCCTTTTAAGGGCATGAAAGGTTTTAAATTTGATCAGGCACAATATTTATTAACATGTATCTGTCCATGAAAACAAACATCTTTTCTTTGAATTTTCCAAAGGAAAAATTTGCAAGGAAACCCCTAGACAGTTCCCTGCATTTCACAGATGGTACTTAGTTTAAACCCATAAACTAATTTCAACACCTGATCTGGTAGAGACATTGTATGAGGCATGCAATAGAGGAAGCCAACCTGGAGTATCAACCTTGAGACCTCCTACATGAAGCTAAAAGAACTCAACCCCTCAAGCCATCCCTTTGGGCTATGAAACCAAATATGTATGTGATACATCCATGCAAATTTCATGAAAAAAAGAATCAGTTCAGTGTTTGTGTGGTGTGTTCTATATGGACAAGAACGTTTCATAGGGCCGTAGTGTTTGGGAATGGATAACTGTGAAACTTAGTAGAAACAAGTTAAGGTGAAAATCCTGACACTCCCTATATAGGGCATGTGTTTCATGTCATTGTGTTTGACAGTCAAACACACAGGACACATGTTGGACATGGGAAGGACAAACCTTTTTAAGTTTTATTCTAATTCCTTTTTATAAGTATGTGTGTGTGTGTCTCTCCATTCTTGTTTGTGGGGTTGGGTGGGGGTTCTACATGTTCAACGTCAAGTATCCATGTCCAGGTTTTAGGTGAATCAGTGTGGAACCCATTATTATGATAGTCATTTACTCTCTAACCTTTTTATGACTAAGATTGCAAAATAAGAGGCTGCCTCAATGATGAGAACCAATAACCCTATTTCTTATCTCCATTGAACAAAAATATTTAAATTGAGAACCCCATATAATTCTCATTCAACCTATTTTTAATGGGATTTAAATACACATTAAGGACTTGGAAACCAAGATTGTTGGTAGAGGAAGGGGTATTTTGTACAACATTTCATTTTTATTCTGTACCTTCGAGAGTAAGGGAGTTTGCATTATTTATCTCTAGTTGCTTTTAGGTTATCTTTAGTATTTTGTACATGGACTTGGAGGCCAAGATTGGTGGTAGAGGCAGAGGTATTTGTACATCATCTCATTTGTTTTTCTCTTTACCTTCAAGACTAAGAGAGTTTGCATTATTTATGTCTGGATGCTATGAGGTTTTCAGTATTTTGTACCTTAAATCCCGAATTCATTTGTTCTGCAATAAATCATCTAGCTTCTCTTGGATAATATTCAGAGTTTTATTGCAGGTCTTTTCTTTTGTTAAATATTAAAAGCATGTTCACATATTGGTTCCCAGTTGTACTTTTTAAAAATTTTTAAGCTTATTTCTGCCTAATTAAAATTTGTTGTTGTACATGTCCTTGTATTAATTTGTAACTGTATGTTTTTTAGTTTTTTCAGTCAATACAAAAATGAAGTTTCAGTTTGGTTGCAACCTCTAGTACGATGGTGGTTGGATTAGTTTTTAATTACATGTTAAATGGATGTACCATGGTTGTTGTAGTTTTTCTTGGGTATCGTGGGTGTGGTAGTGTTTTTCCAATTCTGGAAATTCTTGCATGTTCCACTCTTCATGTGGTTTTAGGGTATCAAAGTTAGATGATTTATCATCAGGGAAAACAATATTGTCTTAAGTATTGGAAGATTGCACTTGAATAATGCTCGCTACAAATGTGTATATTGTAGGGCATTGTTAATGGACCATGATGACATGCGAGCACTTATATTACATTCTTGACTAACTTGGAATCCCTTTATTTTTCCAGTTTGTGACCTCCTTGCCTCTGAAGAGTCTGAAGAAGAATAGGAATAAGAAGCTTAATGCAAAACCCAAATCCATGTCATTATGTAAAATAACCAGCCATGGATTACCTGAGATGCTCTTGCCATTCCAGGAGCTCATAACCCTTTTCCTTGAATCCTGAAAGGTTTCTACCCAAATATGATCCTGATACTTGTGAAACCCCCTTTGGCCAATTCCAGACTCCACTCAGTGCAAATGCACTTTCAAACCAAGAACATATTCAATATCCACAGAGTCCTATGAATTCAGTGTCTATGATCTCTTCAGCACATGCTAGTCCAAATGTTGTTTCTGGTCATCCTCTGTTGATGCCTCGAGATATGGTGCAAGACTTTGTTAAGATAAGTGTAAACTAGGTTGTCTACGTGAAAATAGGGCATAATGTTGGCTGAATGAGATCAAAACCAGTCTTTTCTATTGCTGGACCTTACCCACACTTAATCTACATTATATTTGGTTGTTATATATCAGGTATTTTCCCCAAAAACATGGATATGTGATCCCAAAAATAATAGGAGTTGAAGCTGAGAACAGTGTTGCGTGGTTTACATCTGTACTTCCCACCTGCGTGAATACTAGAATATACGTTGTATTCTTCCTCAATACATGGGTGCATGATGTTTGTGTTACTGTTGTGGCATGTTTTGTTTTAAATGTAATGGAAATGTCCCATATGCATAGGAGATAAGAAAATAAAACGCATTATAATGCAAACTACTTTTCATTTATGTTATTGTGTGTTGCATAAAATAAAACATTTTATGTCGTTGTTTGTGCTCTTCGTGATTCTCAATACTTCAACTCGGGCTCTTAATACTTCGTGGTCAATGCCATGGTAGGTATACTATATGCTACTACAGTCCAACCACTTTACTTATTTTTCTGCTTAAATGGTTCTTGAATCAGAAGCTCATTGCCACCTTCCTTTCCTTGCATACATGTGGCATACCTTTGGTATTTTTTGCATTCTTTTCTTTCTTAAAGTGACAGTCATTGATAAAATGATTAGGAAAAAAACACACAAAGGAAGAATCGTTCAAGTTTAGATTACCTTCTGAATGTGGGACTTATCCTAGTAGTTGCAGATAAATTTTAGAGAAGATATTTTCTATGAGCTCAACTTCAACACACATGAAAACATTTGGCCTTGTTGATATTGCCTCTCGCTTGTCCCCACCAGCACTTGGTCGATTGGCTTCACTATTTTTTAAATACACACACGACAATATTATGGCAATCTTGGAAACTTAATCCAAAATGAACACTGGTTTTGGGAGGCATTTTTGGGTGAAAAGTCATCCTGCAAAGAATGCACATTTGGCCTCATTACATGCATGGAAATATTCCGGCAATATTGGAAACTTAATTAAAAAAGGATACTGGTTTGGATGCATATTTGGTTGAAAATTTATTCTACCAAGATCGTACACTAGCTGAAGCCACTGAGTTGATCCAAATTCTATTCAGCAACACACTCTGAGCTGTGTTTTCAAATTAAGAACCACACAAATGTAACATTTCTCAATCCCCCTATTGGATTCATCTTGCCACCCTTGGGAGAAGTGGAATACCTGTTGTAGATGTCTTTGTCTGGTAGCATTTTTCAAAGAATGCATATGATATATGTTATTTTATTCAATATCTCTTACGATGACATAAAGACAGGATCTTCTGGAGATCTTTAGTCGTAACATTGTGATGTACAGTTCAATTTAAATCTGAAATACTAAAATAATCTGGAAAATGACAATATGAAATCTGCAGAACCAAATAGTTATAGTCTATAGACTAGCCTTATATGTATTTTTGGCGACTTATCTATGCTCATATTCTAGTAAGTTGAAATGTCCTTTTGTCTTCAACATATTTAATTTCTTGTAGTTGGGATAAAAGTTATAAAACTTCCATAAGCACCAACCTAGATTGTTTTCTATTATGTTTATAACATTTTCTGGTAATTGGCATACATATAGCTCTTTCTCCATTTATTCTGTTTACAGGTTGAGATACACAAGCACATGCACATATATCATTGTATATATTGTATGTGTGTGTATACTGTAGAATTTTTTTACTTATATGAGTTTTCTGAAGTCATTTGGGGCACGGTGTTTGATAAAATTGGGTAGTGGATGCTCAGTTATAGGCATAATATATTTTGTAGTTTTGGAGAACAGTTAATGAGCACTACAATGGTTATACGTTTATAACTAGGGTTGGATTGATGTAACCTACTAATAATAAATATGAATTGAAAAAGGTATGCTCTTTCTCTCAGGATTTACAGGTGTTCTTGCAGTAGAGAGTTTGAAATATAGCTTTTCCTCCCTTTTGTTCATATTTTTATCAAAGGTGCATAAGAGTTATTCTTTGCACTCTTTTTCCTTTAAGCTTCTTCCAGTGGGATAATTCTAATATGACCTTTGTATGATATTTTGTGTAGTCCTTTCTTTAGTTTTCTAAAAAAGGAATAATGGAATGTATAATATGATACCTGTGGAGGTGCACTACATGCTATAACTTTTAGTCCATCTGCACCCCACTACTTATTCCCCATGGATGGAATATCTCTATTTGTCAATTGAATTTAACAATATTTGTGTAGATATACTCTGATTTTTATCAAGCCTTTAGTGTTTTTTCTCTTGATTTTGAAAAATAGTCAAGTAGTGTCAAGTAGTGAGTGTTTAGCCATGTTTTAGAAATCATGTAGAACCTTGATGTGACTGTCCATTGTTGAGAGGAAAAGGGTCAAAGGAAGAGAGACAAACTAGTGTTAATTTAGGAAATGAATGTGATCTCTATGATGTTGATCATTGTGGGTGAAATATGTGCATCCACAATATACATCGAAAGAAGCAAGGTGCATTGTAGAATGTATGTGGGGTATCATGTCAATATACTAGGTAGAAATATAAAGGGTTATAAAAAATGTAAATGAAAAAATGGATACATGCAATATATAGTGAAAATAGGGTTTTTTTAAAATCGGGAAGGCATATTGGGAGGGGGTTAAAAAAATGATTTTGGGATGTATTTTCCAATATTTTTTGAAAATAGGGGTATTGTTTCATATGCCACGAACGAACGCGCTATGACATGGTTTCACTAAGTGAAGACCCCGTGCATAGAGTAAGATAAACTTCTTGGAGGTTTATAATCATTTAGGTCTCCATAAGAAACCAAAGCTCTAAATGAATTAAACCAAGGCTAGATTAGACTTGGTAGTTAAGATAGTAAAACTATCCAGGAATACATATAGCATCACTATTATTTATAAATAAATAATATGATAATGTAATTTCGTCACAATTACTTATGTCATGAAGGAATTTGGAGGATGGGAATCACAACTTCATGACATTTATGCAAATGATCATTTATAAATACATTACAATAATAACCTGATAATTTCCTCTACTGAAGCTTAATTAAAGGTAAAACTAAGAGTTCTATGTAAGCTTGTTTCTTGAAAGGCCTTAGGTCTATTTCCATACTGAAACAATGTTTTAAATTTGAGAAATAATAACAACAGGAAACTCTTATTTCAGTAAGAGTGTTGATATACTAAATCATGAGCTCTATGAAGAACTGGTAAATAACTTAGCGTTTAGATAGAAAGAAGATTTATCTAAAGTAGCAGTCATTCTGATAAAAGACAATCAATAGGGAAAAGTTATTGATCTTTACGACATGAATTTAAAGTATTGTCACAGTTGCAAAACAAGTAAAGAAACGTTACTTTACCTCGTAGTATCCTTGAATTCTATGAAGCAAACTTTTACTCTAGCAGTATTTTTATGCTAAAGAGCTATATTTGGATTAACGCCTTAATAAACTCTTACTGGTTCAAAATTTACCTGTGAAGCCTGTAAGATCCAGAAATCCAGCTAAGTTAGCAATCGCTAAGTAAGCCTCAGTTAGAACGTAACTTCTCACCTACTTGACAAAATCAATTCATCAGTACAGCTAGAAACAACTGAATGCAGGTTATTTACATCACATATTGAAATTAAAACAATATTAATTTTTATGTGATTAAGTTAATGGTTACTTTTGTTAAGTGTTTCATTTTTCCGTTAGCCGCTAGTAGTTATCAAACTGCGACTTTAGACAATTTATGTTACATCAAATTTTTTTAATTTTTGTGAAAATTTGGGGTTATGACAGGGCGTCACCCTGCTCGCTCTTATTACGGAGCTAACTCGATAGGGACATCAAGTGAGACCCTTATATATCAATATATATCCACCCGAGGATTTGACCTCGAGACCTTATGCTTACAACTTACTTCACTCAACCACTTGAGCGAACCCACCGGGCTTTAAAAGCTAGATGAATTATGCGATAATGTTTTTGGTTTTATTTTTTTTCTTACATAATTGTAATTTAACTTAGTTATGAGTATGCTTGAAATAACCACTTACAGGCTTGAGGCTTGGTTTGAGCCTTGGTTTACTTCTAAGTGGGCCAACTTCTAAATCACCAATTTGTTGGGAATCATAACCAATCACTATTACGCTCATAATATATACAATGATTCAAATCTAGTATCTTCTTCACCATATTATATATAATCCAGTGATAATTAAGTGACGATTTACTATAATATATCCACATTTACGTATTCATTTGAACTATATTAACACATTTCCTTGAGTCTTAGATTTTACTTATTTGAAATATATCTAAGATCATTCCCGGGCTCTTAGATCTTATTTCAACTATTTGAAATATATCTAACATCATTCCTTGGTTCTTAGATTTTACTTTATGTTCTTTTCAATTAACCTTTACTAAAATTATGAGTTAAAAAAAAAATTTCAATTCGTTAAAATTTCATTATCTAAGAATGAATTTCTGAATGAAACTTTATTATTAAACTAGTCTAAAATTTTAGACAAAACATTTATCAATACAGTTTGATCCACACTTATCCAACTTGTAACCGAGAAATTTCTATCTGCGGTATTAAAACTTTACTTCCTTTTAAGGAAATGATTGGCCTATAAAAGTCAATTAACACAGTACGATTCGCTCTTATCCAAAGTGATAAGTGGTAACAAGAAACGAATTTTATTTATTACCAATACAGTTTGATTCTCACTTATCCAACCGGTAACCGAGAAACAGCTGTTATTTATTACCGCCGTCTAGATCAATCCCAATACTGACGCCACGTGGACCAATAATTAACATCTACTGTAGATAATATTTTTACGGAGACGTATCGTAGGCTGACACATAATAAATCAACAGAATTTCGTTATTACGGTCACACTTTTGCTGCTGGCACGCCGATCATGTGACGGATAAAATCGGAGCCGAGAACGATAAAAATGGGTTGAGACTCGAGGTGGCGACGATGAAATAAATTGAGCTTCTTACAGTTTAAGGACCACCAAACCCACGGTTTTTCCGTTACTAAGCTCCAACCACGGCCGACTGCCTATAAAGATCCAAATTTCCACACTTCCACTCGATCTCTGGAGCCTGTCATACACTATTGTCGTCTGCTTCACGCTCAAAGTTTCTTGTTTTCTATCGGTCCGTGCGCGTATGTGTTTTTTTTCTCTGTGAATATTGTCCGTCTTCTTCGTTTGTGCTTCCAAAGGTACGGAAATTTCGCAGCAATGGCGATGGCAGATACACTTCGTACCGTACTCGGTATCATTGGTAATTATAATAACACGAGAATAACGCTGCTCGATATGCATTTCATTTATTTAATTATAATGCAGAGGGTTTTGTTTTAATAATTGCTGTTCTCAGTAAATTTCATTTCTTTAAATTTTCTTTCGAGATTTCTGTTCAAAACGCTACAAAATGAATAACATATTGGAAAGCGAAAACAAGTTTTCTGTCAAGAATTCTGCTATTTCTGTTAAAAAAGCTACTAAATGAAGGCCAAAATGAATAACATATTGGAAAGCGAAAACAAGATTTCTGTCAAGAATTCTGCCGTTTTTGTTCAAAACGATACAAAGTGAATAACATATTGGAAAGCGAAAACAAGATTTCTGCTACTTCTGTTCAAAACGCTCCAAAATGAGTAACATATTAGAAAGCGAAAACAAGATTTCTGTCAAGAATTTTGCTATTTCTGTTCCTTGCGTCCAAGCTGATGGAAGAGTGAATGACGCTAAAATAATGGAAAGCGAAAACAAGATTTCTGTCAAGAATTCTGCGATTTCTTTCGCTGAGTCCAAGATGGAAGAGCGAATGTGATTTGCGAATCTTGTTTTCTCTTTTCATTATGATTATTCATTTTGTATTGTTTTGTGATGTGCGTGCTTAAACGGCTCAATATTTTTCCGTCAACCCGTGCATAGCTATGGAGGATATGTAGTAATGAATAGCCTTGTAAAATGCTTTGAATTTTATTTTTGTTAGAGTATTTTTTTTCCATTTCCATTATGATTATTCATTTTGGATTGTTCTGTGATGTGCGTGCTTAAATGCCTCAATATTTTTCAGTCAACCGGCGCATAGCTATGGAGGATGTGTAGTAGTGAGTAGCCTTGTAAAATGCTTTGAATTTGATTTTTGTTTAAGTATTTAACAATCCCGTCTCTTGCAGGTAACGTTATTTCGCTGTCACTCTTTCTGTCGCCGGCGTAAGTTTCCGTCATCTTTCTTTCCTATTTTGTGTTAAATAATGGAGTTCTTTTGGATTCAGGCTTCATCCACTGGGGTTTGAAGAAATCTTTGAAGTTTTATTTATCACTTCTGTTTACTCCGAAATGTTTGAATACAAGCTCTCGTCCGTTTGGATTGACTTAATTGAAGTAAATTATTCTCGGATTCGAAATATTCCAAGCTCTTCTGGTCGGATTGAGTGCGATATTTGTGGATTCAATCTTCGTCCGCTTGGATTTGAAGGAACTTTGAAGTTTCCGTTCTCATTTTCTCTTTTTGCTTCACTGTTTGAATAAAAGCATTTCGTCCGTTTTGATTGACTGAATGTTTGAAATTTCCGTTATCGTTTTATTTTTCACATAAATTTCGATGAATCATGCTTGGATTGGAAAGATTCGAGTTTCTTCTTTTCGGATTGATCACGAAAATCTTCGAATTTTGCTGTTCTGAAGGCCGACGTTTTACAAGGTGTGGCAATGGAAGTCAACCCGCATGTTCTCAGGCATCCCGTACGTCGCAACGCTAATCAACTGCATGCTCTGGGTGTTCTACGGCATTCCCATCGTACATGAGAACAGTATTCTGGTGGCCACAATTAACGGTACCGGAGTCGTTTTGGAGGTCATTTACATCTCGATGTTCATCAGTTACTGCAGCAAAGACGCAAGGGTAAGCACGCCTGTGTAATTCCGGCTGAATTTTAGACGGGAGATTGCGCGAATATCTTCTTGACGGGAATTCTGATGAATCTGACAATTGATCTCCGTTTACTGCAGGTAATGATGGTGAGAATGGTTGCGGTGGTGGGGTTGTTCTTCTCGGCGGTGGTAGTGCTTACGCTCACGTTAGCTCACACGCACGAGAAGCGTTCGTTAATTGTCGGGCTTCTCTGCGTGGTGTTCGGAACGTGCATGTATGCCTCTCCCTTGGCCGTCATGGTAAATATTTTCAGTCTATGCCATCTCACCTAGGCCGAGATTAAAGATCGATCCAGTTGGTCACCTGGACCAAGCTGTTGCTGTCGATTTAAAGTTCTCGTTTATGATCACTAAACACTGCAGTCTACCACGATGGCGTTTAAATTTATTTTCCGTTTGTAGTAGAAATTGAGTTCTTGTTTCGAATCCTGCGTAGTACTTTGTATTAGTATTTTTTTAAAGGAATTCACAAATTTTACCTCCAGTTCAGCGGGAGATTTCTATGGGTCATGCTTTTGGTGCCGCCCAATGATTATACGGAATTTAGTTAAAACTAACCGTGAGAACAGTTTGGATGGGTTGATTTATCGACTGTTTTTCCGGCAGAGGCGCGTGATTAGGACCAAAAGTGTGAAGTACATGCCATTTTACTTGTCTCTGGCCTCCTTCTCTAATGGAGTCATCTGGACAGCCTATGCATGCATACATTTTGACATCTATGTCACTGTAATCACCTCTAACATTGACTTCTTATATTGTTTTCTCAAATTGATCCAGATGAAGTTAAGCTGTATGACCTTATGTTAAGTTTAAAATGTGCAGATTCCTAACGCGCTAGGAGCCTTGCTCGGCGCCATGCAGTTGATACTGTATGCAATATACTACAGAACAACAATATGGGAAGACGATGAGGCATTGAACGTTGACAAGATCGAAGATCAAACGGAAAGCGAGCAGCAGACAAAAGCTTCTCAGGGAGATGTCGAGAAAAATTCTATTGGGCGTCTCCATGTGTAAAATTACTTGCTTGCAACGCTCTCGTTGGAATGCAGTGCAGCTTGTGATTGCCTCGAAATGTTTGTTCATATAGATCATTTTGTATTTTCATCTCTGAGTGTTTTTATGCTTATATTTGCAATTAGTGTTTCCATGAAAATATTTCTAATCATACAACAGTGTTGTAATTGACTTGCTAATTGGACACATAAATGTAAACAAATTGTTGAGTCCGGTACAATTTTATAGTATTGGAATGTGAACTTTGATTTGGGATCCAAATGGAAAGCTTTGGGCTCCTCATGTTCCAATTTGATAAAAACAATAATGTATAGTTGACATTGTTTGGTTTCCATGTATGTGATTGTGCAGCATAGTCCAAATGGAATGTTCTCACATCCCTAACGTTCCACTTCAGTGTAAATCTGATTCTATCCATTTTAACTTGACAAAGACAGAAACATTGCCTTACATCCTTAATTCAATATTACGGATGCACTAAGTAATAACTAATATGAAAGAAAAGAAACATTCTTATAACTAATATGAAAACATTCTTATAAATATGGCAATTACCAATAATCATTTCATTATATGATATGTATAAATAAAACGAAAAGTACCTGTGGAATTTATTTATAAATAAAACGAAAAGTGCCTGTAGAATTTGTTCAAAAATGTAATACTCTTTGAAAAGTAAGTTTTGAATATAGAATTTGTTCAAAAATGTAGTAGTCTTTTCATAGCAACAAGCCTTCACTCTACTCTTCATCAATTAGTAGAAATGAATTATATTTTTTTGTGAGTATGTTTTATATCTTAAAATAAACTTTTCTTATCGTAAAAACAATATTGTCTAATATTTTTAAGAATTTATTTTATAAAAATATTTTTTTCAGAATTTTTCTACTTCTTAACAAACAAATAATAAACACTTTTTTTGAAAGAGGGAACTTCCTGGACTCCTTTTCACAACCTATATATATCAAATTTTTATGCACATCCTTCCAGTCTTCTCAACCACCCTCATTTAGTGGTCATTAAGCATCTCTTTTAGATTTTAGGAAAATATATGTAAAACAAAAAATAAATTAAATAACAATAAATGCATTTCTTTCTTTTCAAGCTATTTGACCAATTTTTCCCTAATTTATGACACCCCATCATACCTATTTAATTCAACATATCAACAATTAATGAAACTCAAAATTTATGACACCCCATCATACCTATTTAATTCATCATATCAACAATTAATGAAAATAAAAAAGGTATTTAATGCTATTAGATATTTATATGTATTCAATGTACTCCTTACAACCATTAACCATTCTTTTGGTAATTAATACTTAATTATACTAGAGTGTACATGTACAATATAGGTATAGATAGCTAGTATATACATGTGCATGTACTAATTATAAATTAATCACTTCTCTAATGCATACTTTGTATATGTTCTTATTATCATCCAAGTACGCAAAATGGCAAATAGAAATCTCAACATCTAACAACCACACTAGCTTACAATAATTCAATACAAACAACACAACATACTTCTATCATCACACATGAATAAAGTAAGACTTTCCACACACAAAAGTAATCAAGCTGTTAAATAACTAACTCACAACATCCTTCTAATTTACTTCAAACTATCATTTCTCCCTAAAGTACTTCCATCTTCCATATCCTATCATTTCCCTTATTGGAATATGTTGGAGTGTTAACTATATTGACCTAACCCCAAATAGATCCTATAAGTGGAAATGTTGATTAAATCGACCAAGTTTCCTCGACAAGCAATAGCTAGTCGCCATCACACACATTGGGGAGCATGTCTTAGCACAACCCTCCCATGACTCCGGGTTTCAAAAGATGAACAATGGGAAATTCCTCCACTTCTCATGATAGACCTATGATCAACACTATATACTGATCTATAATGTGCAATTATTATTCTTATAGCCACACCATTGGACAACCATTCTGAGAAAGCTACGCCTCCTGTCAAAACCACACTTACATGCAGATCATAATAGTATTTAAAATCATAAGAGAAATATTTTCGTACACATTATTTTCATGATGTCAATGACATCCAATTTACCTTATTAGTACAATAATTTGACTACTACATAATGCATAACCTTGTAGTATAAATAATTAATATTGCATCATCTTGTGAAACCCATGCTATGTATTACTATTCAAGTAAATACCATTTTTTTATTTTACCATGCATTACATACATAGTGTGAAACTTGAACTAATATCTATATCTCTAAATTTCACATTTTATTTTAAATCTTCAAAGAGAATCACATAACTATCATCATCATGAGAATATAGAAATAAAAATCATATGTTGCCATTTACAATTTTATTGTTTACCGATGAAATATGGAGCATTACATACACCCACCCTTCACGAAACTTCGTATGATGTGTATATTCTCTATTCTCTTAGCTAGCAAATCATATAATATAATTATCCTAGTTACCTTCTACTCAATTAATAAAGTTTTAGACTATCTTTTTTAGTATATGATTGATTTTATATAACTTTCACATAATATTATTATATTAACCATATATTATTGTGTTCTATCATATTCATATATATAAAAATTATTGCATAGATGTATATATCCACCTTATTTATATGATATTTGTAATTAAGTTAGTTTTACAACTTCATATGTTTGTTTCTATTGCTATGTTTGTTGTCAGACCTATAACTCACTTTATACATTTCCCTTTTTACCTTACTAGTTAAATCAAAATTATTTATAATTTTTTTTATTATATTTAAATTATTTTATCAAAATTATACTTAAATTATTCTATCAATTATTTGTACTTAACATTACATCATATCTCGATTTGAAGGGGACGATTGAGATTGATTTGTGGCTCTCTAACTTAGTTATTAATCTTTTTAAAAATGGATTGTGTATATACTTACAAAAAAATTATAAAAGTATGTTAACACATTTAGTTTGAAATATAACATTACATCGCTTAGAGCTTAGAAATCTTTGGCTAGATCTTAAAACTGGTTATTTTGTCAACTAATATTGGGAGGGTAAGGGGCAGTTCCAAATTCCTAGCTCTCAAAAGACTTAGTGAAGTGGTGAAGCTTAATGTGATTTTTGTGCATGAAACTTTGGTGTGTGGCTCGAGAGCTAAATAGACGTTTTCTAAATTATTGAATAAGTAGGATATGTGTATATGGTGGACTCAAATGGTATTTCTAGTAGAATGATTTTTGCTTAGAATTTTAGCAGAGCTAATTTTTTTGCTTACTTGTCTCATGTTGGAATCCTTTTGGAAGGGCTTGCAAATGATGTGGATATATATTTGAAGTTGATCAACTCTTATGGGACTTGTCATGACAAAAGATCCCTTTGGGATGAAGTTATAGAAGATTATTATTATGATTCAAAATCTGATTTTAGGTGGAGATCTGAACTTTACGGGGTCTACAATGGAGGTTTGGGGGTCTTTTATCTCATTGGATCCTTTGGATTCTTTTTTTAATTAAATGTTACAGGATAAGGGCTAGGTGGATGTGGAACCCGTGGATTTAATCCCAACTTGGAGGAATGTGAGGTTTGGTAGCAATGGTGTGGAAAAAAGATTAAATAAGTTCTTAATTATTGAGTATGTGGTTGCATCTGCTCTTAGATTCATATCTTGGGTGGTAATTCTAAGATCTCGAATCACATGCATGTTGTCTTTCAATTTGAAGATGGTGGTGATAAGGTGAGATGTCCTTTTAGATTAAATTATGTGTGGCTGAAAGAAAAAGAGTGTGGATATTTTTGGGCATCAATGGATTGGGGCTAGCATCAAATGTAAGTGAGTCTCTAGTGTATAAGTTAAAAGCATTAAAATCCATTGTTATAATGTGGGAAAGAAATAAGAAAAAGTTTTTAAAAGAGGATCTTTCTCTTTTTTGAAAAGTATTTGAAAAGGAGTTGGAGAAATTGTATGTAAACATTTCAAGTGGAATCTTATCTAATTTTGATAGGACTTTCGCTCTAGAGTTGGAGAACATGAAAGCCTGGATTCTTAAATGAAAGAAGAGGCATGGATGTAAAGAGTCGAGCTATCTGACTTGCTATAGGTGATCAAAATACAAAGTTCTTCTATTGTTACGTAAACTTCAGAGGGCATGTACATTCTATATGGGAGTTGAAGTGTGAAGATGGTAGAATGATTAAGGGTCAAAAGGATTTGGAAAAGGAAGCAGTGAATCATTTCCAACATATTTTAAAGCTCATAACAGTTTTCCTATTATAAACCATTTGAAAGTGATTCAGTGTTACTCTAACTTATTTTCTATCGACGAAGGAAAAGAGATAACTAAGCATGTCTCGTTGCAATAGGTTAAGAGTACTTTGGAAAGTTTTTCAAAATCTAAAAGTCCTAAGATGGATGGTTGGACTCTGGAATTCTTCTTGGAATTTTTTGACATCTTGGGGCCAAAGTTTCTTGAGGTGGTGGAAGAATCCAGAATCAAGGGCAAAGTGTCTAGGGAATTGAATGCAACTTTTATTGACCTAATTCCAAAATGTGACAATCCAGGTTTTTTCAATGACTTAAATCCAAACACTTTATGTAATTTGGTCTAAAAGTTTATTTCAAAAGAGCAATTTGTATTTTTGGGATAATAGGAAGATTCTTGATACGATTGGGATGGCATAAGAATGCATCATAGTATTAAGATCAAGAAACTTATTTCCCTCATGTTGTAGTTGGATTTAATGAAGGTCTATGATAGATTTAATTGGGACTTCTTGCATTTGGTGTTGTTGTAGATTGGATTAAGTTTAGAGGCCATTAATTAGATTATGGGATGTGTTTCTTCTGCATATTTTTCTTCTTTGGTTAATGTACCTATCCATTTTGAGTTCTTCAAAGGATCTTGAGGGTTAATAAAGGGTGTCCACTTTCACCTTTGTTGTTCCTTTTAATTGTGGAAGGATTACATAGGTTGATAGAAAAGGAAGTGCATGATGGTAGGATTGAAGGTGTTAAGTTGGTGAATTGTATCATAATACACCATTTTCTTTTTTTGTATGATGTGTTATTATTTTTCATAGGTTTGGTTGAAGAATGGCACATATTTAAAGATATTATGGTCTTATTTTTTAAAGCTATAAGTATGGCCTTCAGTGAACAAAAATCTCAGTTTTTGGAATTTGGTTTGAATGATAATCATTAGAGGAAATTTCAACTCAAAATGGGCCTTTTAACTTTTATTCAAATTCCATGTCATCATGTGTTAACCAATGAAATTGCTTTAAATTTGAAATACCGTATAGGTCTTAAACACTTTTTTAATATAAATTTGGGGATAGGTATCATAAAAAAAACTACTTTTTTTGTTTGTATTTTTGACATATCTCCCCGTGTTTTTACTCAAATTTCGATCGGGAGAGCTCGTTGGATGCGAAATTAAATTCCGCATCCAACGAGTACCCACTCGACATACTTTTGACGGACCCCGCTACCCCAAAAACAAGAAATACCTGGAAAAATGGAATGATGATGTCAAAATTTGAGTAAAAACACGGGGAGATATGTCAAAAATACAAACAAAAAAGTAGTTTTTTGCTTTTCTTCCTCCAAAATTAATAAATATTATTTTATTATTTTAACTATTATTTTATTAATTCATTTTAGGAGGCCCATTTTGGAATTTGGTTTGAATGGGAAGCAATTCTTTTCAAATACATGTGATATTTCTTAAAACCCAACTTTTATTCAAAAGAGGACTAACTTTGATTATTAATTTTTTTTCAAAAAAGAATCGACCATTGGTGTAATAGGTGGTTAACCTTGGGAGGAAGATTCATTTTAGTGAAGTCAAGGCTTCAAAATATCCTTGTGTATTGGTTTTCTTTATCCATAATTCCAAAACCCATTTTGGATAAGATAAGGAAGAGGGTATTCAATTTTCTCTAGTCAGGTAACAAAGGAAAGAAAGGTATCATTTGATGAACTGGGAAAGGATAACAAGACCCCAAAAAGTTGCGGGTGGGGTATAAAGAAAATTTATCTCTTTGGGATGGATTTGGAAGCAAATATCCTATGGAGAACCTTTGTTTTTTTTTTGGTTTATAGAATGATGTTCTAAAAGGAAAATATTTGAATAAAACAGATTTAGTGGATTGGATCCAGGATGAGAGAAAAAGGTTTGTTTGTCACGTCCCGCCCCATCAATATGGCCAGTGGAAGGAACATGAACGTTATACAAGGTGTCAAATTACGCCCCAAGGCCAAATTACGAAATTTATAAACATTTCAATGCATGTGCCAATGCATACTAAACATACATAGTGGAATAAATTCATTTCACACACACAACATGCATTTACTAGCATGGTCATCACAAACATAACAGTAAAATCATTCACATAGATAAGCTAGTTCTCATGATATGCACATGAATCTAATTTGATAATTCCAATTGGGTCATCTCATTCAATTTAGCATAAGTAAACAATCCTTGATAATACACAATATATCATTATTAGAAACAATAGAGAACACTTATATTTTAATTGGGATTGTTGAGCAACTGGCTATGGAAGAGAAACGTTCCACTGAACTGCATGTATCTTTCCGTCCTATAATATTTTGACTGAGAGACCACCCTCGATCTAGGGCTATGTATCCACTAAGGAGGAAATACTCAGGCTCATTCACATCCATAGGAAGAAATTACACTCATGCTAAGCCATCACACATCTGGGTTTATCAAGCATGTAGGGAGATAAGGAAGGAGAATACTAATCCGATGAGCTCAACCACATAGCTATAGGAATACCAATTGATATCATCTAACCTTGGCACCCATAATACCTACCACACCCAACATAAGTAAGGTCCCCTTCTCTGCTACACAGTCCCTTAGGAACCCCTTCCCTCCAATTCTCTTCATGGTGGGAATATAAAGGTCTAAGCTGCTTAATGTTTAGATATTCTTGCATTCAATAGGTTTATCAAGTAATTCCAGCCTATGATCTCTCTCCCAATTCAATCGCTCTTGGATTTTTCCTTACTCTGGCCACATGACTCTCAATCACGAGCTTCAACTTCCATGCATCTAAATCTAAGTCATCCGATGGATTTTCAAGCCTTTAACACTCTCAAATTATCCCTGGGTTATGTCTATAGATTCCCCACTAGATTTCACTGACCACATGAATTTTTGGGTGTTTTTGACACTCTAAAACATGCCTTTTTTGTTGGTTACGATTTTTTTTCATCACATTGTTGGGAATTCCTAGCCTATTGAAAATTTAAGTCCGATTCCTTGACAATGGAATGGGAATTAAGGGAAACAAATCCCCATGAAGGAAATTGACATCCAGGTCAAGAAAATTGATCCCATAACCTGTCATACGAATTTCTAGGCTCCACCCATGCACTATTAAATTCATGAGTTAATTTCCCAGCTACCTTCTTATAGAATAATTAAAGAACATCAAGGAAGGAAACTTGGGTTCTCAAGATGACACGTTGAAATTGAGGGATGAATCTCATACACCCCCTCATCTCTGCCTAGTGGATACACACATCACCCTCATTTTAGTTTCTTCCCACAACCAACTCGTGTACTTTTAATTGCATTTATAAATATTTAGATGATTTTACAATTTCCCACGGCTTACTAGCACATGGCTCACAAATATAAATTACTTTCCTTTATAATTCTAGGAATTCATTAACGAGGCCTTGGCCTTGAGCTCCACACTAGGAATCATACATTACATTATCAAGCCAATCTGGTATAGGGGTCAAAATGAGGGCATTACATTCCCCTTCCCCTTATAATAACACCATCCTTGGTGTTCACATGATTTCCTTGCCTCAAAAAATTATTTCGTTAGCTTCTAGCTGCTCATATTGGGCTTTTCAGCTCAACCACTTTCCCAAATACATCCTTAAGATTCCTTCAAGGTCCTTTCATCCAACAATACCTATGCTCAAACAATGAGTCAATCTATGTGTCAAATACATTCTCATTGGGATTCATCCCTTAACATGATTTTCAAAACCATAGATGAAGCATATACACATGTACATTCAGATCAAATAAGCAAGAAGATGAAAAATAAACCAAATATTTATCTACATAAGCATATTCATTGATCTCCACAAGTATCCCATTGCGACTTCAGACAACTATGGAACCAACAAGACCCATCCCACCCAACATAAGGATGGTACCACTTCTCTACTATACAGTCCCTTGAGTGTACCCACCCCTTCTAGTGCTCTACATGTGTGCATCAAAAGGTAACCAAGTTTCTGCAAGCCTTGGATCACATGTGCGTACATATAAAATAAATGTTGAGCTAGCACGTTGTGTATGCCACAACATTCAAATAACTAATGCCAAGCCAGTACACCGACTAGGTTTATTAGGCATTCCATTATCTGGTATGATAAGCCAACTCTTTGACAAGGCTTATCAAGCATGCAAAAACCATTTCCAAGATAGTTCCTCTATTGGGTTTATCAGGAAATAAAACAACTACATGGCCACTTCTCCTATACTAACCAGTGGTTCCCTCCAGGAACTCCATAGGTAAATCTATCGATTTCAGGATAGCATGACCCCACAATACCGACTCATTGTTTGTTACACAGTCCCTCTAGCATACCGATCCCTCCAATCTCTTCAATGTGAGCATATAAGGTTACCGATATCAATGTGATCCTCCTGAGTATCCATGCTCTTACTGGGTTTAACAACATTGCGAAGAGACAAGCACATGCATGGAATTTTACAAGGTTTCTCAAACCCAAGCCACTCTTGGATTTCTTTTGCATTTTCAACTTCAACAATCAACATTCGCCCCATTGGAATATTTTCACATCTCACCTACATTACATATAATCATGCATTTCTCATGAGATATTATCAAAATTTTAATTTTTTTTTTACAGTGAAGCATAACATGTTCCATCTAATTACCATGAGATATTTATCATAATAATTTTAATTAGGAATTCTCAAATTGATTTCATATAGAAACTATATTTCTCAACATGAGGTCCTTCTCATGGTGTTTGGCTCTTGTAGGCCATAGAGCATGGTATTCTTGCAATGTGTCTTCCTGAATTAATAACATTAATAATCAATTCAAATCTGAATTTACGATTCGGTCTCCTCCAAAAATTAGATCCATTTAACCATGAGTCCATGCTCATATTGTTTGGATTTTGTCAGTGGTAGGATTTTTTCCCTTATGGTGTTACACCTACTTCCATAACTTGTACATTCATATACAACATGTACTCTTGACACATTTCTATCTTAGCCAAATAATATTTAGTAGTTATTAGAAAAATTTCAAATCTGAAATTTAAAAAATTATTCTCCATAGAAATCAGACTTCACGATAATAACCACCTTCTCATAAATTTAAATAAAAAAATTTCAAACATGTTTCATATAGAAATCATCTTTGAAAATCATGATATTCTTTTGATAATTTTTGGTTTTTACACATTAGCTTTGAACCTTTATTATGGACTTACACACATTGCCATGTCTAAGACAATTCTACATGCAATCTAAATTTTTCAATCAACCAAACAGGTTGTGAGCATCGATGCATGTAATCTTTTCACTGTATCATTTATAACAGTCATTGAAGTGATCTCAGAATTATAACACACAATAAATCAAACATTATCAGTTGTTATTATCCCAAAGGAAATGAAACACATTTACTTTATATGCATCATTACCACCATAAAATTGCAAGATACAGTCGTTTTATCTATGCAATCAAATAAAAAATTAAATACACATGATTACACAATCATACTCCTTTCATGAAACTATGTCCTCCCAACAAAGATTTCTGGTAGGTAATTAAACAGTACTACCTTATTCACGCAATTCTCCTCCTACATCCAATGTAACTCATGAGATGGTCTCATAATTGACAATAATTCTATAATTTCATCTATGAGGAATTCCAATGAATTATATATCACAACCATGCATTCACTCAATGTAGTCCAACATTATTCTAAAAAACAATTGTGCCTACACATGTGTCCTACTATGATAATTTGGGAACCTAACCTATGCTTCCACACAATACTCAACCATCTCCCCAATCACTTGGTTAACCATTCAGGTGCCTTCCTTCTTCACCCAAACACAACATTGAGAGTTCAACCGCTCCATGTTTGTTGGAAAAGAGGTTTCATCCTATATTAACACCATTGGGGAGTTCATTTAATACTTGTGCAACATTACGGGCTTCACAACCCAACATCCGCATGGTCTCACACATGGCATGCAATTATTGCTTATGAATGCATTCTAATTTTTTTAAATTGTCACATGGTATAAGGTTCCTTGCCCTTACTACCCCATACCTCACCAAAATTGGTGGAATGTCATTCACATAAATGGATACAATATCACATGCATACGAACTTGGGGTGATTCAAATATGGCTAAAGAGATTTTTACCCAATCCTCCTTCAACACTCATGCAATCAGCATAAATAAATTATTTACCTACATGGATGCTATCAACATCCTTGATGTTACCTATTTAGTTGGCCTCTTACCAAGGACTACACAGTCCTTCCACTAACCTCTTAATCATGGATTTGTTTCTCCAACCTTTTTTTGCAAGGTTGTTGGTCACATGAAACAACATCATCAACATCTTTAGCCATGTCTCTATTGTCTCTAGTCCTGCAACCATTACCAATAGAAATATATATCATCAACCATAATAATTAACATCAGTGGATCATTACATTGTAAAACCTCATTAATTTTACCAATATGCAATATCATTTGCAAGCACATGCAAGCTCTCATGCACCAGACATTATTTCTTAATATGCCCACTAGTGCGTATGCATTTCACCTATCCAACTCTTGCATTTTCAATATTCATATGGAATTATATATATATATACATATATATACATATATATCTATATATATGTATGTATATATATATACATGTATATATATATATATACATGTATATACATGTACATATATATACATGTACACATGTATATATATGTACATGTATATATATGTACATACATGTACATATATATACATGTATATACATGTATATGTATATGTATGTATATATATATATATAT